>JAGDQP010042456.1:0-16541 GCA_022664845.1 Lepisma saccharinum | reverse complement strand
AAAAACGAAGATTATATTCTATCCTGGTTGGAAGGCCGGATGGAAAGAGGCCATTGGAAAGACCGAGACGTCGTTGGAAGGACAATATTAGAAGAGATCTTCGAGAAGTAGGTGTTCGTGATGAAAACTGGCTTGATACTGCCCAGGATAGAATCCAATGGCGAACGTTTGTTACTGCGGCGATGAACTTGCGAGTTCCATAAGCCATAGAGTTAGTTAGTTAATTATTTAAAGATGCTAAGAAATTAAATTTCTAACTGGTCCACAAAATTATGAACATAGTTAATTTTGTTTTTATTACCTTCGCACCACCTTTTAACCATCAATTCATGTTTGTCTGTTTACATTTCTCTCAATTTTTCGTGATAGTTTTTTCTTTTTAACAAATAAGGAGTTAGTGTTATGCCGTGCGTTATTTGGTCTCTTGCGAGTATTTCTTTTAGCGTACGCTTATGCTTACATGATTTTACTGTAACATTGTAGCTAATTGTAGGTGTTAAAACTCACGTTTTTTGTTATACGAGGGGGTACCCAAAAGAACCTGAATTTTGTAATAAAATTGTGTGTATTTATTTTTGGGTGCTACAACCTGAAAAGTTTTCAAAGTACTGTCTATTTGATGAAGCGCACCGGTCTAAACGTGCTTTCCATTTTCGAAGCAGTCGTGAAACACTTGCGAAGCGATACCTTTTAATGGCTCCGTCGTTTTTCCTTCACCTCGCCCAGGTCTGCAAAACGTTTTCTTTCGAGAATTTTTTTCATTTGGGCGGAATAAAACAAAGTCACTCGGAACAAGTTCGAGTGAATATGGCGGGTGCAAAAGCTGGATCATGTTTTCCATTAAAAATCGTGTCACAATCAAGGTTTTGTCTGCTTCTGAGGCACATGTTTTTCTGCAACTCTTTTCATTTGCTCAAAGTCCGTTGGCAGGAACTCCAGGCGCACCAAACAAATCAACAAGTTCATCAGTAGTTCTGCGACGGTCTTCCATAATCACTCCACCAGTTCCGGTGATGTTTTCATCCGTTCGGGACGTCGAGGGTCGCCCTGACCGAGGTTTGTCTTCAAGTGGTCTAGAAGCAAAAATAATAATAATAACTCGTAACGTTTTGTTTTTCCCAGAGCAGCTTCCTTCAAGCATTGCAGCTTTTTCCCCAAACAGAAAACAGAATTTCATAGCCTCACGCGTTGTTTCCAGTTTTCAGTCATCACAACAATCGCCGGACAAGTAAGAGGCGCTTAACAAAAATATTTATTACGTGGCACTACGACTTTACTCGACAACACTGGTCGGTAGACTGATGCAAAAGGATCCCAGCAAGAGGCAGCTAGCGGCGGAAGCATGTACTACAACGGATCCGGCCACTAGAGAATGATTGCGGTTATTTTGGGTACCCCCTCGTATATTTGTAATTGTATATATTCATTATAATTCTGATACATTTTTTTTTGCATATTTTATCTATGTAACCTTTCAGTGTATTATGTTGGCAATAGTTAGGTGGCAGAGCCCTTATAGGTTGAACGTCGCCCTCTTAAATAAAGCGTTTTAAATTAAATTAAATTCAAATAAGCAATGATGAAACAGACATGGATAGAATTATTTGTCTCCCTCTGAATGCACATTTTCCTTCCATTATCGGTGGAGTTAGTATTGATTTATTTCATAACCTGCTTGTTACATCAATTCTATGTAGATGATACTACTACTACTACTAATTACAATTATAATAATAACAATTATTCTGAAGCATACCACATTGATGTTGATGGGTCCAAGAAGCAGCAACAAGAGTTCTGATTTATTCCTCATCTTCCCTCATCCTTCGCGTCTCGCCACTTCTAATTACAGGATTTCGCCCTTTGGCTGCAATCCCACCAAATGAGAACAAGGCGGCTGGCGTTAATTAGTGAACCCCTTAGAAGTCGTTGACTGAAATTTAACTCTTATACCCACCCAAGCCCCCTTCTTCTCTCCCTCTTTCATCTTCTCTTCTTAGGGAATACTACTCCTCAGATTCCGAATAAACCTCCTCACCCATGTTCTTTACCCCTTTCATACGGGAACTATCTCATCCCACCCTTGAACCTTGAGCTACGTACAAGGCAATCCTTTATAATAATGAGACCGACAAGGAGTGTTATTACATATTCATTAGCATTATTCTTCCGATATGATACGACGATCATGTTTTACACTTCTGTTTCCAGTCTAACCTCTAATTCGTCTTTGTGCACTTCGTTGCAGTAAAAAAATGCTCCACATTTTCAAGTCCTTCGATTTTCACATCTACCATTTTGATTCCATTTTCTAAAACAATTTATATGACAATGTTTGAGTAGTAATTGATCTCCTTAACGTATTCCGTTTCACTGATCTTGGATACAGAACAACCTCTTCTAATTTGAGATGTGGAGGATTTCGAGATATGGATGTTGCAGTATACACATATATACAGCGCTCCGAGAGAAATCCTGTACCTGAGAGCTATAAGCGCGTAAGTCACAAATCCTTGCTCTTCAGAACACAGAAAAAATACTTCCATTCGCATACAAACTAAATGGATAACTATATGATAGACTTACTTATTTACATTACTAAACATGCTTACAATAAGAATCAAGCAACCATTACGTGAGACCTTCCGAATGCTATACAAAACTTCATTGATCATGTTTTGTCAAAGCTGGACTGACGCTCTTCTAGTTCTCAGGTACAGAATTCACTCTTACGCTTTTATTCGAGAAACAAGTTTGAAAATACTGGGAAAGGACTTACCTGTAGCATTCGACATCTTCTGGACTAGGCCAGGATAGGCAAGAGAATATAGGAAGCCGGGGGTAGTTTCAATTCCACATCCTAGACTAAGCCCAGTATGACTACTGAAGATGAAAGGGGACTACTTAAAAACCTTGAATAAAGTCGTCAAGTTGGCTGGCAGGTGGGTTTAAGCAGGTGGTTCGCTTGCTCCTACAAGGAGTTTAACACATTGCAACGATGAGATCACCATTGGAGGCTCCTAATTATCGCTGATAGGAACACAAGAGTAATATAAATAAATGATGCACTCACGGTTTCCAACAGTTAACTTTTCCAAATAATATTCCATACAAACGGAAAGTAGCTAAGAATTACCCTGGACCGTGTCCTTACAGTTTCACAACATATCACTGAGATAAAAAAATAATCTTTAAGGGAAGTTCTCAGCATTGTCCTGGCTGTGCAATATTATCCCATAAAACACGACTCAACATTTTGAAAATGATCAAACTTTGAACACTGACGAATGGCACTACGTTTGCTTTCTCGCAGCACGCTGCACCTAGTGATCTTGGGTGTCCCAACGAAACAGCCACTGCAAAACAGCGAAACAAAAACCGCGATACACAAAACACCGACGTACATAAACCGCGAAGGGCTAAAATAACGAAAGACAAAAACTGCAACGCCAAAACCGCGACTCCGAAAACAAAACAGGCAAAAACCACGACAGAAAAAAAACCGCGACGCACAATAACTGCGACAGACGAAAACAGCGATAGACAGAAACAGCGACATATGAAAAAAGCTATGTGCAAAAACGGCGACAGACAAAAACAGCGGCAAGTAAAAACAGCGACATACGAAAACAGTGACAAGCACAAACGGCGACACCCAAAAGCCGCGAAGCACAAAAATCGCTACAGACAAAATCTCCGACAGACAAAAAACGCGACGCACAAACACAACGACAGCCAAAAACAGTGACAGGCAAAATATTGCGACAGACATAAACAGCGATAGTCAAAAACAGTTACTCAAAATCCTTGACGCACAAAAAGAGCGAGAGGCAAAAATCGCAACGCACAAAAACAGCGACGCGCTAAAACCGTGACATACAAAACATCGATATCCAAAAACCGCGACAAACAAAAACAACGACATACAAAAACAGTGACAGGCGCGAAAGACAATACAGCGACCCAAAAGCAACGACTAGTAATAACCGCGACATGAAAATCGCGGCTCACGAAACAGCGACCCCAACACCGCGATGGCAGAAGAATGACCCAAAATGCTCCACATAAACGCAGCGACAAAAACCATGACAGAAAAGAAATGATAATTAATGGGAAAAAGTACAACATATCCATGAGACTAGAAGCAAAACACAACTAAATTTTGAATACACAAGAACAAATAAAGAAATAGCAAAATGCCATTCTAGTAGCAGGGCGCCAAAAATTTACAATAATACGCAAATATATATTAAACACAGAGATAAATTTAAACAGGTTTTAAAAAAAATGTTACAATGGGTCAAAAATATATCAAATGAAGAAGTAGAAGCAATCTTAGATTAAACTTATTGTTATATTCAAGTGATCTTGTAGCATTGTAGTATTATAGTATCGTAGTATGTATATATTTTGTAAATATTTGCTGGTTTTACATTGCACTATACGTGATCACGAAAAAAAATGTGTAAAATAATAAGGTAATAATAATAAACAAGAAATGATTTGAGATGCTGGCTCACACACAAGCATCAGCTTATATGAGTAAATGAAAAGAGAGAAAAATAAATTCAAATTCAATTCAATTAAAAAAATCAGCGATCCAAAAAATCTAACGGTCTTCGAAAAGTAAGTACATGCTACAAAGACCACTAGAAAAAAAAATCGCCACAGCTACAGAAATGATATTGGTACAGTTTTACAGTTAATAATATATTTTAAAGTCTACTATAAATACGTGCACTTTTCACTCATCAGATGAAGTGATGTTTAAGTATATTGTATTCAGAATCCACTGATTTTCAAGACGTTCAACTACAAAATACTTTAATAGTTATAAAGAGAATGAAAAGAGTATAATCGGAGATAATTTCGGATAGGAAAGAGTATAGAGTATTTGGGGTGACAAGAAATTTGTTGGCAAAAAGACTATAACAGGCATTAAAGCATTATTTCAGGGGCTGCCCCTGAAATAATAGTGGACACTTCCGGAGGTGATTGTTTGCATCAAAACAAAAGTAAAGCTCCTTTAAAGAAATTCAAACGATGCATAGTTTCTGAAATAGAGGCGCTCATAATCACTTCAACGTTGTCACTAATGACGTTATAATTCGACACATAATGACGTAAGCGGTGTCAGCTTAACAAATTACACTGGAAGTAGTATACGAAGGTAAAGTTGAATTCTTGTAACTGCTAACGTTATCGCCTATAAAGGAGGAATAACATGGAAAAGGATTATTATATTCTGTCCTCAGAAGTTCCAAGTGTAGAACAGAAACTTCAGCTGTTGTTATAGCCTATCTACAAGATGTTTAATTTACAACGCAACCTGGGGTTGGGGATAGTGTAACTTTTGAACCGGAAGCGATAAACCGATAATGCTTATACCAAAATGAAGTCTTGTTCATGCATATATTTATAAACTGAGATTTGTCAAAATAGAAAACATGTTCTGATTATCAAAAGCAAAGAGAGGTGGAGAAACATGATTTTAAAAGAATTATTCAATGATACCTATCAGTTATTTTATCTCAAGAATACACCATTCCACCGAGCAAACTTGTGAACGTTAGTCGCTGGAAAGGAGAGGCAGGAATGCATAAAGAAAACCTAATCATGTACCTTGTTGAGACAACGGATAAAAAGCGATTTCAACTTCACCACAGATGGCAGTTAATATTTTGTCAGCTCTGCGCAAAAGAGGAAAGTCCTTGGCTATTTTTATTTCGTACGTTCTGTACTCATAACCATTCACAAAAGTTTCAACGTATGCCACGGCCCAATTATACATTGTTTGGTATATTTTACTTAGTTTTCTAAAATTGAATTTGAATTTTATTTATGATCTTTACGCATCTAAGGCTCAGGCCGGAATAGGGAAGGGAAAGGATTCGAGAAGGTGTTGGCCAGGGCCTATGTTGAAGGTGCCATCCCGACATTTGTCTGGTGTGACTGAGGGAAAAGTCTGGAAAAATCTCAGTCAGGGTGGTCGGCCGCTGGGATCCAACCCACTTATTTATTTTTTAGGCAGTGAAAAAGAACAAATGATTTGATATTCAGGGCTATAGACTATATACTTGGAACGCGATTGTAGGATTTTAGGATACGAATAGACAAAACAGTGTTTCTTTAAGAGGTGTTGCCCGAGGGTATTGCCCCTATAGACTGAACCTCCCCAATTTTAAAACAACAAAGGTTCATTCATTTTTTTACTAGAATCACAACCTGCATGAAGTGAACCAGAAACTTTGTAAATTTACAATTGCAAAATTTTAGCATCTGTCACTCATCATAATTAAAGTTTCCCTTGTGATATTGTAAGCATTCAAGTCGACCAGGCAACCATTTTGTCTGAGATGTTAGGCCGGCGACTCTCGAAGGTCGCGGGTTCGAATCCCATCAAGGGCATTGATGTTTGTGTAATTTAAGTAGCAAGGTTTTCACAATGTAATCGTGACGGGTCGAATTATCCATACAAAATAAAGTTTACGTATCTATTCAAAGATTTCTTTTTCTGAAACTGCTACATTTTGCAAAGGTGACTAGTGATTCTGCATAAAACAAAAGCCTTAGTTTTTGTAAATAAAAGACTGTGGCGATCACAGTTGAGCTTCGGCACTCCTCTCCCAACATGTCTGGTCAGCATGGGAGCAGTAGACCAACTTCTCCCTCCGGGAGAGGCCTCATCCAGTAGTGGATTGAATATGGCTGTGAATTATTATTATATATATAGATATGTACGTGTGTGTGAGAGAGAGAGAATATTAGTACGGTAAATAAACGAATAAATGCGGAGGTTGCATGAGTGTGGGATGTAATGCATGATTTTTATGTCGCACGTTCGCAAGAAGTGTCAACTAAAAATTTTTATTTTTTCATTTTATTTCTGAAAAGCGTTAGAGAACCATTCTCCTTCTTTGATGAAAAAAAAAGCCACAAGTCTATCTGCATCGGCAGTGTTTCTTTTAGAAGGGTGACCGGGGTGTATTACCCCCTTGACTGAGTTAATCATACCTCCAATTATAAAATTGTGGCAACACGTGCTCATTCATTGTTCTACTAGAATTACAACCTGTTTAGTGAAGGGAAGAAGAAACTTAGGAAATTTACAATTGCATAATTTTAGCGTCTGGCAGAAGAAATAAAAAAAATCTTGTGAAACATATTTAAGATTTCGTTTCTGAAACTGCAACGTTATGCAGAGGTGACTAGAGATTGTACAGAAAAGAACTACAGGTACTTCGGTTTCTGCGATAAGTCGAATTCCCATTCAAATATTAATTCTAACAAGTACATCCCATCCTAGTCATTGATTCGTAATTGACCAAATATTATCGCATAATTGTCAACTGATGTATTGTGTGCATAGTATTATATATAGAAACACAACCGAGCGACCGTGGCTCAGTGGTATAGCGTTGGTTTAGCATTCGTGAGATCGTAAGTCAAACCCAGCAGCCGACGATCCTGACAGGTTTTACCTGTCATGTCAGGCAAATGCCGAGATGGTACGTACCTTCAACTTAGGCCTTGGCCAACACATTTCCATATACTTTGCTCTTATCTATCCCGGCCTGAGCCTTAGATGCCTAAAGGCCATTTGTAAAATTCAGTTCAATTCAATATAGAAACACAAGATTCATGACATGGTGGGTTGAAATAGGAGTCCACCCTGAATTTAATCTCTGTTTAAAGCATGAAAAAATGTAAATCTGGTTTATAAGAAAGTTCGTTTATGCTGCACGGTTTCAGTTGAGGGGCGTAACTACTATGGCGCAAAACGCGGAATGCGGGAGGCCCGACCCTTCCAAGGGGGGTCCTTTACCCTAGCCTCTCAATTGGCTGAATCAACCTCCGGCCTTGGGTATTCTCTTGCCGGCCGGGGGGGGGGGAGTAAAATGAAGTTACGCCCCTTGTTCGGTCCCATCAAATCCGGATAAATGAGGTTTTAGTTTATAGTAAGTTAATGAATAGGTGTGGTAGTTGCATGACTTTTCATATATACTTAATTATATTAGATATGGAAATGTGTTACTAATTTAATGTCAACAAAATCCGCATATTTCTCCCATTCGTTTCTGTTATTCGAACTCTTTTTTTTACTACTTGTTTTATGGAGCCTATGAGAACATTTTTCCTGAAAGAAACACTGAACATCGTTGGCCGGTAGATAGCTTAAGCGATTGACTGACACGATTTTGTCTTTGCTCGCATCGAGAACAATGGTTAATTACTGAAACTGTCATCCAAGGAACGTCATTTTTCGCGACATTCGAAGCAAAACAAGACTTTTCAAGAGCCGTCTTGGCTTGAGTTTCGTCTCACCTTTCGAGACGAGACGAGACATATCTCGTCTCGTGGGTAAAACTGTACGTAGTTAGTATAATGTCGCGAAAACCTTTCTGTTTTATCCATAGTTTGCAACACTACGGTGTGTGCTTTTCGTATGTTCTTCACCATCAATAGGATATACCAAATACCCAATAATACGACTTAATGTCATTTAAAAAAGTTAAACGTTATACCAAGTTAGCAATACTGACAAATCGGTAACATCCTGTTTTCACTCCTGATATCCATCACGTTGTTACAAACAAAGTTACGCAAACGAAATTTTCATTCAAAGCATCGTTTCTTATTTATTGAGAATGATTCATTTTCTTTCCATTGTTAGGCATCTACTTTGAATTCCAAGTTGGAAACGCTGTATATCCAAAACGAAGAGAAATTTCACCCATGCTCATAGGAGCTGTTTTTTACTTGTTTCTATGTCAGGAATCACCTCCCGGAAGTAACGGACTTCGCTCTGAAACACCAATATTGCCTTTGTTTAACTTCAGTGAATTTCGATGCCCCCCCTTCAGTCTTGCTGCACTTGTCCACCGCATCTTACATTTTGGTATTCTCCATATTTCACCATGTTATATCAGATGCATTAAGCTTGACTCGGATTTCAGCGACGAGATGTCGTGACTCTTGTTAGAACATAGGATTGTTAGAAAATAGAGCGAACTTCCATGACGTCCCATGAATTTCAATTTACGGTTTAGCGTTTCAGCCGTATTGAACGGTCTTGTTAGAGTCCCTCTATACCGAGTTCTGTGTGTCAGTCAGTAACCTTTTCGAAACGTACGTTTCTATCGTGTTAGTACAATGTACAGCACAATACATCTGGGACATTTTCAAGTATTTTACAATTATCAATTGGCAGCGAAACAGATGTTTTTCGAACAACGATATCTATTTTGGAGGTTTCAATAGACAGCGCGCTTATCACTAATAAATTTATCTTCCTATAAGAAAGAATGAGAAGGTAATACTCGGTATAGAGTGCCGCTTAATATGGGGCCAGCCAATGTGGATATGCTTCGTTCCTTCTATCTCTTCGCATCAGTCCCCTCGCCAATAAAGCAATTTCAAGCTACCTTTTCTTTTCTATCTCTATGGCCAGGATTCTCAATTTGAAGGAAGTGTAAAACCAATGTTAGGGAACGGAGTAAGTGGAATCTTAGAGGATTTCTATCGATTTTTAGCAGTAAAACTTTTAAAGTTGGGAGTGTGTGCTTGATGATTTGTAGAGGTAACATCCCCATTGGGAGATCTGCCAGAATCACTAAAAGGAGTGCACTATACAACATTGTGCGATTTTCAGATTTAACATTTTCTTGACGACGAAAGACGTTATTCTTTTAATATCGCCCATGTTTGGCTGCATATCAAGACTATGCTTTCCACACAAGTACGTCACGCAAGTACACTTATATTCAGGGATGTAGTGGAGTCAGAGCCCTGCCGTGGTGCTTTTTTCAGACGTAAGGGAACGCATTGTTTCTTTATGTTATTTAATTTGTTATTTATTTTTCAAACACATTTTCTTACATAGAAAGTACCTATTAGTCACTTTTAGGCCCACTGATAGCAAAAGCTATAGAAAATAGGGTCCGTATAATCCCGCTCAATCCATTCGTCCGTCCGTGTCCTGAAATTAAAACTCAGGAATTACAAGGTGTAGAGAGGTGCTTGAGGTAGAGAGGTATGAAATGTATTTTTTTAAATTGCTTCCATTATGTTAAATGTAGCGGCATCAAACTTGGCATAAACATTATTATTCGATACAAGAGAAATATACTGTGAATGTCCTATCACCAAACATCCCGTTGTCAGTGTTATCAACCCGTGTCCACAAAATATATTATGAACCACAAGGTGAAGAGACGTGGCCAACGTGTCGTTGGATAGGTCTCGGATTGACTAGCTCAGAGCCGCAGCAACATTCTTGATAGGTAGCGTTGGTCAGGTTGACAACCGATTATTTTAAATTCAATTTCGGAAATTACTGCCATGCTGTGTAAACTATCTTCTCCATAATTGGCATAAAGATTATTGAAACAATAGATCAATTCTGTTGGTGTCAGCGTTCTGAAGCATCCGAATCGTCAGTGTTGCCAACCTATTTTCTATACAATTAATTTTTATAATTTGCTGCCTTTTACGTTCATATCGTTATGTTTATCCGCACCAAACGTCATATAAACTATTTGACACAATTGAAATGTATTATGGGTGTTTCCGTCCTTAAGCACTCTAGTTGTAAGCGTTGTCGACCTGTTTTATAAAAATGAATGTTTCTGTGCCAGAAATGCTGTCAAGAGACCGGAACCTTGACGATTGTTAGTACAATCACAGCGCTAACTTGTTTTATTCTGTGACAGACTAAACCGAGACGCGTGACCTCCACGAAGCTGCAGCCTCGAGAACGGCACAAACAACCGATAGTAGTGCAATCGTTTGTGCCACAAAACGTTTAGTTTGTGCTCAATTCGTCGCAAAATTTGTGGACACTAAATTTGTGGGTCCGCTTCAAGGTTAAATTTGCCGAAAATGTGAATTTCGAAAGGAAGTTTGTGCTTTTTTTGTGCCAGATTGTGCCGTAGAAAGATTGCCCTGTGCTCAATTCGTCACACACATATGAGATACATAATTTCTTTGGAGTTGGGACATTTTATTTTTTATTTGGGGCCCGCCTTACCGCTCTTTGCATCCATTGCACATGTTGAGTTGTACACTTTCAAGGACGTGCATCAAGCACATTTTTGTACTTCTCAGCCTGGAGCAGGCTTATTCCTAGAGATTGTTGGATTGCCGGAATTCCGGCATTCCAAGAATCTCCTATGTTCCACCTGTTGAGACAGCTGGTGTTGTGGGATGGACTTATGACCAGGCATCCAGAATGTTCTCCTGGTCTATATTCCTAATCTGATGGAACATTTACATGGTAGGGGTCCCTACCTACTTTATTTTCTTTTTGTACAAACACATACAACACATAAAGACACAGACAGGACAAAACAGGACGACACAACATAAACTTAAGTATGGCTTCTTCTTCTTGTGCTTCCCCTGTAACGCGATTAGAATAGAAAGGTTAGATTCTGGGTTCCTTGGGTATTGTGTCTTCCCTCTGGGCTGCATCCTCCTCTCGTCACAGGGTTGGCCTACCTTCTTTCTTATTCTTCATCGTTCACATGTTGAGCCATTGGGGGAGATGAAGAGAAGATTATGGTTTCTTTCTTCCCTTTTGGAAAGCCTTGCTTCCTGGTGGTTCACCGCACTCTCCTTTCCTCTTCATTCTTCTCTACTCTCCATATGTTTCATTTAAACACATTCACTCGCACACATTCACACGAAGATATTATAAGCACTGTTTGACCTCAGGTCGCGGTTTCCGCAACTTTTAGTCTGTTTGTTAATTCGTTGTTTGTTCCACCAAACATAACACTATCATCAAGCCTGGTTCCCTCCACCATTTACACATTTACACTTTCACACTAATCGAGTGTCTCTCACCGGAGTTCCAGGCGAGGCACTCTTTGTTGCTGGAGTTCCAGTAACACCCCATTGATGCTGATGTTTTCATTTTTCTTGAAGGTAGTTATTTTCTTTCTCGATATATTAGTTATTACCTTTAGTAGCAGACGTTTTGCTATTATAGTGTATTTTACTTAATTTTCACCATTTTGGCGTTGGAGTGTGTACTTTCAGATTCTTTATTGTCGCGGTTGACCCGATCGCGCGCGGAGTGGAGACAAGCTTCACGCTCGAAATTAAAATAAATAAATAATAATAATCAAATTTGAAACCGAATTAACCATGTAAATTTCAAAATGATATTTGCTCCAATCGTTTGAGCTTCGTTTGTGCTGGACTGTGCAGTGGTAATATTCTTCACAAGGGTATGCGATATTTCTTTCATGCTCGAAATCTCGAAAAATTTAAATTCTGAATGGGTATCAATCGTTCGTGTTAAACAGTAGAACAGAAAGTTTTGTTTTTGGTTAATTCGCCGCGAAGTTTCCCAACATTCAATTTTTACGAGGCCAACTTCAAAGTCAAATTCGCTAAATATACAAATTTCAGAAAGCAATTCATGACAATTGTTTGTGCATCATTTCTGCTGAACATTGCAACAAAAATTCCCGTTTGTGCTCAAATCGTCGCAAAATTATGCGACACTCAATTCTGGCGTTAACTTTACAAAATTTTAGTTTGATATAGATTTAATGCCTTGTTCAATTCCTGGTTAAATGCCTGAATAATGGACATTTTTTAAAAACTTATTTGAAGTTTGAAATTTTACTTTGTACATGACAAGTTTACCTATTTTGACTCATCATTTTGACTCATCTAAGCCTAAACTTGTGTGTGAGTCTTATTCTCGAATTATCATTAGTTTGTTGTTGTTTGGTTACCCACAACAAATTATTTACGTAATATTGCTTCTACATCGTTGTCATTTAGACTTTCTAAAGCCACGTCCAGACATGGAAACATGTTTCCGGAAACATTGTTTGCAAACTGTTTCCCGAAGTGTTTTTTTGTGTTTTCTAAATGTTTCCATTGAAATGTTTCCCAAATGTTTGCAAAACATTTAGAAAACAATCTCTTAGGTCCATCAAAAATATGGATATACCGAAATCGGTACTTTGGAATACCAAAAATTCGGTATCACCCATACCGAAATATCGATATACCGAAAATACTCAGTAGTAAAGCCTTGGCGTAGGATTCAGTAGGTCGTGTGTTCGATCCCAGCGATAATCCTGACTGAGGTTTTCCCAGGGTTTTTCTTCAGTCATACTAGGTAAATGCCGGGGTGTCACCTGCAACATAGGCCCTGGCCGACATCTTCCTGAATCCTTTCTTCTCATCTATTCAGGGTCTGAATTTTAGATGCCTAAAGGTCATAAATAAAATTTTAAAAGTCAATACTGTCTCTCCTTTCTTTCTTTCTTTCTTTCTTTGGTTAAGGTCGGGATGAGGTAGGCAGAGGATGGGGGAGGTATTGTCCAGGGCCGTTCATAATTTTCCATCACGCCATTGCAGTTGCAGGTGCATCATAATAAAGAAATCCGAGTTCTGGGTCTTTGAACCTGTGACCGAAATCGGACGAAGCCATTGGACCGGATATCTGAAACCCCGAAGATCGGAGCTTTGGATATCCGCATCCTTGTGGATCCATTCCTACTAAACAGTTTTCGAATTACAACAAAATGTTGCTGAAGTGCATTTTGCTGCTTGCTTTTATCCCATCGTCAAAACTGCCGCTGCATGATTGACTATTTTAATTGACACGACATGCAATTGGTGAATCTACAGCAACTGTGGTTTCATTATCAGGAAAGGCCCAAACACTACCTGATTAGAGTGGACCGCGGTGGCTCAATGGATAGAGCGCTCATCTCTAGCACTTGGGTTCGTCGGTTCAAATCCTCCTCATGCCATGTGAGCTTTGTGGTGAACAAACACCGTGTGTGGTGGGTTTGCTCGGGGTTTTCCCGTTTCCTACCACTTTCTTCATTCCACCAATCATTCCATCATTATCCATTTGGTTTGAGCCTGAGTTGCCTAAAGACTTTCGAAATTATTTCGAAATGAGTCTATGTGTTAATGTAAATGATATAATGTGTAATTCTGTAATATGAATAATCAACTTTGTCTTTCTCATGTCAATGTTGTTTTCTTAGGTGAGATCGCCAACATTTAATTGTTTATCACTCGTGTAAATATACACTATATTATTACACTGGCAAGGTTAAAAGATTGACATTTGGACCTATTTGCTGCCGGCCGGGTAGTTGTCAATTTTTCTGTATTAAGTTCAATGTTTACCTAACACAAGGTTCTTGTGGGAAAAAAAAAAAGGAATTGCATCTATTATTTCGAACTGCACGGTTGCAGAGCAAAGTCCTCAATAAAATTCTTAAAATGTGTGGGGTGCCTTGACTTCGTAACCAGCTACTGGGGCTGGAAGAGTGTTAAGGTGTGAGGACTAGTATATATACTCAGAGAATTGACGTGCTGCGGTGGTGTATTGGGCACCATAGAAGGCCGGCAACTGGGAGATCTGGGTTCGAGTCCCGGTGGCGGCAGTTGTCAATGTTTCTGGTAATTTCAATGTGTACCTAACACAAAGATCTTGTGTGAAAAGGAATTACAACTCTAAATACAGATACGTACGCCTAAAATTATACTATGTTTTGCATATGAACCGGAATTTCGCGGGGGGGGGGACCACACCAACTCCCTAAATACAAACGTCCATGAGTACCTCCATATCGATCACTATCATTGTTTGTCGGTATTGCGATATTGTTCGGTATTTCGGTATATTGATATGGTTTGGTATATCGGTATGTCGGCATTTTCGGAATTATCGGTATTATGGTATTTTCAGTATTATCGTTTTTTCGGTATTATCGGTATATTTGCAATGGAAAACAGCAAACATTGTTTGCAAATATTTGGAAAACATTCTGTACCAAACCTCGGTTTTGGAGCTAAACCGTCTCCAAACGAATGTAGAATCATAATGATGACCTCAAATGGTAAATAAGAAATTAAATTACAGAAGTTATAAGTTGTGTTAGCGTACTCCAGCTAGATGAGGCTTGGGATGGGTACAAAGTTGTATCTTTTTGCATGCTCTTGTTCGTGTAAATTGCAGAGTTTATTCGGGATCAATGGAGAAACGACACCACATCTCCTTTCCCAATTGATGAACATGCATGATGTGAGTTACCGGCGAATAACAAGTAAATTACAGCAGCGTTCCGAAAAACTGTGATGCTTGATGTTTGTCCTAGTTGTCCTCTGAGTCCAGGTCATAAGTAAACAGAACATAATGACAAATATCCGTCTTTGTTACGATTCTGCCAACGCTAGGTTGAGTATGCGTAGAACACAGTGACAGTACAGTCTGATGAACTCAAGTAATCCAAATGCTGGCCTAGATTAAAATAAGCATTATTCCCAGACAGCCACAGGATGGCGGCGATGTTGTTGGAAAGTGCTCGGTCAGGTGCTAGTGTTTAGGTATAATTTCGGCATTTGTCTGGTGTGACTGAGGGGAAAACCCTGGAAAAGTCAGAATGGGCGGCTGCTGCGATCGTTCCCAGGACTTACCGATTGCTCTACTGAGCTACGGTCGTTCATTAATTATAATGAATAGGTTACTAATTAAACAAAATACGGTCTTCGTTACTGCACTGAATATAAACGTTCCTCACGAGCATCTGAGGAGCCAAAGTCTTAATTTTAAATCCACACTCTCATACAACTTTGAAAAATCGTAACCGACCATTTTCTATGAATCTAAAAGTGTACCTGTAAATTGGACACGTATATTAGTCGTTGTATTCTCTTTCCTTACAGGTTTCCACCTTGGTTTCTGTGTAAACTTGACGTGACAAGGTCTTATGTACATCAATATACGTTTAGTACCTGCGGTGATGATAATTTCTATTACTTTCTTCTATGATATTTATTTACTTTTTAAATACATATAGCATTAAACTGTAGTCATATAAACACAGCTGGAATTCTGTTGAAACACATTATTTTAAATGCATTTTTTTTAGAGAAATAGTCGAATCCGCTTGTGTTTGTGATTACAGTACAATGCTATGTAGGCGAAAAGTCACAAATTAGTATCACCTACGAAGCTAATGGAAATAGTAGTCACCGCACGTACTGAACGTATATTGATGTACACGAGAGTTTGCCACGTCAAACTTGCACGCTTGAATGGTGGACCGACGAAACAGCAACAACAAAACAGCGAAACCCAACAGAGACAGGCAAAAACAGCGACATACGAAAACAACGGCCGACAAAAACAGCGAAGGCAAAAACAGCGACAGGCAAAACAGCGACGTGCAAAATCCGTGGCACACAAAACCGCGACAGGCAAAAACATCGACATGCAAACCACCATGACCGAACAGCGATGCAAAAAACAACGACCCAAAAGTCACGATGCACAAAATCTACGACAAACAAAACCGTGACAAACAAACGTAATGCTGCCTAAGTAGAATACTAGAGAGTTTAATACGTAAAAAGGGGGGAAGGTAGTGGCAAGGGCCTTATTTAAGGTAGTATCCCGGCATTCGCCTGGTGTAACTGCGAGGGAACCATTGGCGAACCTCTAGCAGAGTAGTCGACTTTGGGTTGTTTTTCCTATAGTCGCTAAATGGAGAGAA
>JAGDQP010042455.1:0-15028 GCA_022664845.1 Lepisma saccharinum | reverse complement strand
AAAACGGATATTCTTTTAATTCTATTCTCACCGATTAATTAATAGCGGGCATTTTTGTCTCTGCGCGTGTCAAAATGTGTGTTTGCAGGCGTTTACGAAAAATGTATCGTAATATCTCCAGACATATCATAGAACATTTAAACAAGTTCTATTTTTACCTTTAAAGTCTGCTTAGTAATTTTAGACCAGTGCATGAAATTCCTAAAACCTAATTCAACTGGTCAAAATGATATCCAAATGTAATTATCAAAACACAATGAATTCCTGTTTTCATGGAACTTTATCGCACGAAATGGATGGAATATCAACGTTAATTTCCTGTACACTATTACACAGTAAAGTATATTGAACGTATACGGAATATGAAAGCTGATTTGTGGTTCCTTAATTTTTAAAGGATTTTCGAAAATCCAAAAATTTGTATTTTTTGCATATTGGTGGCCCATTATCTCAGGTAAATTCAATATTAAAATATTCACAGCAAAACAGTGTCGTGTGCGTCAGATAATTTTTTATGCGTCAGATAATTACCTCTTGCTATTGCCTGCTTTGGATCAATGGATTTCGGAAGGGGGCAGCGGCAGGCAGCCGTATTTCTTCATCTTCCACTAAGATATATAGGTTACCATCTGGAACAAAATTTATAGCGAGAATAATTTTGTAGATCCCGGTAAACAATATTTTTTAATACTTTTCGTTCGCTGTAAAGCGTGTTTCGCTTATCACTAAAATATATCTATACCGTGTAATTAGCAAATAGTTAGTTGAGGAATATGGTTTATGATCAAATTCTTTTTGCCAACAAACATTTTCACTTCAACACATGGCGGAACTTGAGATATAGAAAGCCGCGTGGAACGCACACTTTGCAATTCCACAACTTAATGTTCCTGCACCACACGTCTAGCTAGGAAAACATCAATTATGTAATCGTTTCCTCATTGCCTCAGTATCTATCTACTCGTCTAATCGCAAAAGTTTTCAATTTTCAAAAGTTTATTTTTTACATTTTGACCGCGTGTTTGGGATTCTGTCTCATATATTTCTTTTTAATGCTCGATGAAAACTATCATGAAATGTAGGTGTTTTCATAATAGATATACTTGGTCTTATAGCTTTGAAGTAGCTGAGCTTGAATTGAGAATAATGAATGCTCCACTAAGTTTGAAATGGTGAATCTATCCTTGAGTGGTAGGCACCCGAAGGCCTCTTGTTAATTTGCTTGGTGTTGCGGAATTCAAATTATTTAATGCTCTTAAAATAATGCAATAAAATGGAATTTTGATGGTTATTCATTACAGGATTTGTTGTGCTAGTTGTAAGTGTATTAATAATTTATATACGTTTTCATGTCATTTCCCACATGCTCTTAAAATGCTTTGTGTGTAATTAACATTACGCATTACTTACTCACCAATTAAAAATTACCATTTTGCGATCATGTTTGATTCATAATTTTAACATTTACATATTATAGTGTATATCTTTAACACTGTAATATATGAAAAACAGTTATGTTCAACTGTTGAACACTGCAACTTTCACGCAACATGATGTACACCAACTAAAGTCCATATTTTCTTACAAATTCAGTTCTTCTTTAAATTCGTTATTATCTAATTGTAGCTGGAATGCATTCAATGTATTGATAGCTTGTAGACATTCAATCTCTAAAATTACTCGAAAGATGATCATCATTAAACTGGCTGTAAATTGTCGAAAATTGACTTTATTACATTCATCAACAGGAAAGCAGTTGATATAGTATACACATATCACACACAGTACGCTTATTCTATGTGCGTGTTCACATGTTAATATGTGCGTGTGCTACAATCTCATTCACTTATTACCCACACGCATACCCACGACTGGAAATATGTTCAAAAAAACATTATATATGTGCAGATAGAGATGATTATACATACACACACAACACCATACAAGCGCAACCAATTGATGAGATTTACAAACAAATTCCATCATTCAATCATTTCTCTTCGTGCTTAGTTAGGGATAAACAAAAGTGGAAATAGAGCTGTTTATATATCGTAGTCATTCCAGTAATTCAATTTGTCAGCTTTTTCAATAGCCTGGATGCGAATTGAGCACTAATTGAAAGTTAACGCCTTTTGATTAACAAAACGTTATGTGGTGATATGAATGTTACGATTACATGTAGTTATTTTCAGTTTATCAATAAAAAACATTGTTAATTATATTTACAAATTAGCTTCCAATTACGCAATAGTGTCTTTTAAAGAGTTCACTTGAATATATGTAGGAGTAATTAAGTGACAAGGGATGTATACCCGGACTAGAATAGAAATAAATTATCAAACTTGGTATAAACATAAACCACGTCTTACATCCTGAGACCGAACCGAACTTCCTTGGCTTTCTCCAGGCGCACCTTCAAGATCTATTGATAATTCAAAAAGCTACTTATATTTATACTGTAAGCCCGTACCAGGCCCATAATAAGGAAATATTACACTTACTGCTTCGGACCAAACATAAAATAGGGCATGCGCGTATTCGGAATTGAATTATCATACTTGGGTAATTAGTGGTGTCCAGAAAGTATCTATACAGGGGTCAACTTAAAACAATTTAATGGAAAATGATCTATCTCTTAGCTATACTTGAACGTCCACTGAACAATAAACAACTTTTAAAGGAAACATTTTCTTGATAGTTTCAACATTTTTTCAGTTCCAACAGTTAAATTTTATGGGACGAGTTTTACGCCAAATAATTTCTCTGTTACAAATCACTCGAAAACTTGAATACAGAGCTTTGAAACAATATGTGTGTTATAATAGATTATGTATAAAATTGAAATTTTGTACTAATTTGTTAGAAAAGCAATAATATGCCCTCAAATACTGGAGAGAGGTATAAGGAAATTAACATAAACAACTTAAATGTAAAGGATAGTCAATTTTCAGTTGGAACTATTGCTTATTTCTAACCACCTTTTGCATAAGAAAGCCTTTTGATAAAATGCACGAAATTTGGTTTGTGTATCAATTCATTCCTATTCGAGCCCGATTACGTCACTTGAAAGTGATTTTATTCCTTTCTAGTAATTTTGTAATTATCTACTTCCCGTTTGTGGTGGAGAGAGAATCCAACATCACTTACTTTGAAGCTAAGGTGGTAAGAACAACAATTCACTTTCATTACCTTTACAATAGAGAGTATCAATGAAAAGGAAATACTATAAATAATTCTGCACAAGTCAATAGTAATGGCCGATTGGTAATTGTTAAACGGTTAATCTTATAAACCGATGCCAAACTCGCGATAAACAGGTCTAAAGAATATAAAGACAGGCAAATGGTGACTACAAACGGGTAAGTTTTCAAACGTATCACCGTTTATCTTAGCACCAACAAATGGTTATATTTATGTAACGAACATTTAAAGAAGTCTACGATCCAAAATACTTCTTTCAAGCTGTGGTCCCGCCTATTTCGTGGTTTTCAACGGTTTCCATAATCACTCTGACTAACCTTGTTTCCCCTTGCCAAACCTGGAAGTTTTGATGATCATGTTCAACTAATGGTCCAAAGTTTGCTTCCAGGCAAGAACGCTATTTTCCAGTACGAAAATGCGCCCATCCAAAGAGGCGGGCTAGTGCAAGCGTGGTTTCAGGTGCACGACAACGTATACATCTTTCCTAACCGGCTCAATCCCCAGACGTAAACATTATCGAGTTTGGGAGAAACAATTGTGAGCGAAATGCATGAGTCAAACATTTTTGCAGCAATTGCCAACAGTTCTGCTGGATAAGTGGTACCATATTTCACTGGAAAATGTTAATGATTTTTATCAATACATTTCCTGAAAAACAGAAGTTTTGCAGAGAAGAAAATTGTGATCCATCTCCATATTAATAAGGTAAGGATATAATTGTAACATGTGTTTGTACTTTACTCGAGCATTTTTACATTTTTACGTATATTTAATCCCGTATTCCGAATTTGTTGATCGAACGTAGACAGAGTTTATACATATTGAGTAAGCTTTCGAAGAAAGAAAATCTTTCATTTTGAAAGGCGTATGTAACGTAATGTTGAGGTTATGTCACGACATCCTGCATGATGTCACGTAACAGATATATTGTCATGCTATTGGTTTATAACCTAAAATTAAAATAACGGAAGAAAAGTCCTTTTTGAAGATACTGGGAAAAAGGAAACTATGAAAGAATTGATAAAGAAAGAAAAGAGAAAGGAAAACCATTTCCTTCCTCTCTTGTACATAGATATCGACGACTATGTTCGTGGTTAACTGACATGATATTTCCCCCAAGAGCAATTTGGTTGACTGACTACAGCTTTATAGACTCCTTGTATACTTCTCCTCCCTCCATGGAAATTACTTCAACCATTTCATTGCTTCAAGTACAGAATAAACTGATTGATACTTTGGATGATTCGATTTTGTATTTCAGTTTATAGAATACACGACATAAAATGTTAACATATTTATTTTATTTTAACTTTAAATGCAAATTAAGCACAAAGGAAGGAAACTGAACAATGTTCTTTTCACTATTCCTAGAGTATTAATTCATCGTTTTATTATTTGCGAACATTCCTGCTTCTCCAAAATAAAACTAGAAAACCAAATCGCTTTAATCTTATTTTATGGAATTGATATCAAATTGTATCTTATGGAATTGATAATGAATAATGATATCACTACACTGTGAAAGCAATACCATTATTTTCACTGTTTGTATTTATGGTATGGAAATGATTAAAACGTAGCTCATTTTGTGTGTGTGACACATCATTTGAACATGTAAACCAATACTCTCTTTCCCTAAGAAAAAAATAATGGTTTGGTTTAAGTTGACTCGAAGATATAATATTTTCTGCAACCGCCTCTTAATGTTTTAAAGAATACATTTTTATTTCGCTTGGACAATTTTTTGTGACTTCTATAAATACTTGATGCAGTCTATAATTTATCCCAATCATTAAACTTAATGAAAAAGAAAACTAGAAAAGAAAAGAAAAAATATTTAGAAATGGATTGTGTTTTTATTTGATGAATATAATATATATTTATGCTGACGCATAACTATAAAAAAATGTTTGAAGTTGAGTGTTCTCTATATTACCATATTGAGAAAGTTTCTGTTATTTCCACATGCAAATTGACATAATGTATATCATAGTAGACTTTTTTTGTACCTTAAATAACACTTTTCAGTTAGCTTTGCATTTAGTACATAGCCGATGTTTTTCCCTTTGATCGTCAATGATTGATTATTGACATTTGGTGTGCTTTTCAATGGCTAGACTTTTCTCAGTGCGAAGTGCTGATGTAGCTCTTTTGACAGCGATTCTATCAAATAAAGAGAAATTTATTTGGTGCAACGAACAGAGCTGAATATAAAAACCTCGGTTGAAACATACCCAACAGTTATACATGTACAGCAGTTGAACTCGCCAAATACGTTCTTTTGTTAGAAGTGGTAACTACTTTTACGCTGCTTCTGAAAAGTGTTTGATGTTAGCAAAAAAAAAAGTTTATTGTTGCTGCTACATCCTTCCCTAAGTCTAGGTTTGATCCTATGTAAGTATGAATCTGCATAAGGTTTCCGGGAAAATCTTCGAATAATGTAATAATTATTTGTGTTCTATGCAGGGTGTATGTTAGGTCCACACTACGTATCTACAATTCCAGCAACTTCCAAATGATTCATGAGAGAGGCTAATTGTCATCGGATGATCTAGCACTGACAATAGGTATGCACTACAAGGTTTGAGAACACGACTCTTTCGTGATATTTATAATGGACTAGAGTTATATGCTCGTGCGGAAACATTTAATACTTTCAATTGATAAATATTGACCATGGTTCCTGTGTTTTCGACAGCTGAAGGGGAATGGAATGTTTATTCTTACATAAGTTTCGAACTATTAACTCCATTGACATGAGCAAATTCTATTGCAATATATTACAACAATATGCAATTCCAATTCTATTACAACAATATTATGAGCAAATTCTTTCCTAGTAAATTACTTGTCTTTTGCAATATACAATACACTATACACTACAAATATTCCTATTGTGTTTGATTAACTTGCAACATAGGTAACACAGTTGATTTATAGTTGAAAAAATTGCTCCGTTCTGGACATCATTAAGTTGAAGGAGATATAGATTACATTTTTTTACTATGTTACCAATTTAATTTAATTTACTTTTCTCTACAATTTTCTTTTCCTGAATTTTGATCTGTAATAGTTCCCAATTGTTTTTTATTCGTGTATTTCTCTCCAGATTCTCCTTTCAATATTCAACAATTTCGAATTAGCGTGACATATTATTTTTATGGTTGTGAAGCAAAGAACTACACTAAGGCCCTTGCAATGCGACGATTATTTTTTTCTGATACCAGCGGACTGCAAATAGAACAATGAATTAGCTTAACATCCTCCCTTAGTGCCGCGCCACACGAAAAATCTAAAATTCAGCATAGCTTTATTGTCAAAAATCTTAATTTTAAGAGTAATAACAAATACAGTGCTATGTTTGGATTAAAGCGTAGGTTGGATTAAGGATTTCATTGTGTACATATATTATTCTTCAGAATTACATTCTCGACACTTAGTGAATTCCGACACTTCTAAGCTTGCAACACTGTAAATTGCACAATTGTCAGCTCGTGATACAGACAATAGTCGAAGAAGAGACTTCGTAGCATACTTAATATCTGTGCTGATTTATGAGTTTCTGTGCTAGATTTAAGAAGGACGAGAATCATATTTGTAAGGCAAGTTGTCCAGAAAACGTGACTAAAATTACTGTTCTAAAATAGAAGATTCAGTTACCAGAAAATGTGACTAACATGGCCCTTTTATAAAATAGAAGATATAGTTCTTAAGTTTTTATGAACAAATGTTGATCATAGAGTTCGAAGTTATTGCACACTGTCAAAGGGTAAAGCTCTGTATGCTCAAGTAGGTTCATTTCTTTTAGTCAATGGTGCAGACTCGAAAAATTAATAGGCGATTCCGAAATTACGTTTTGGGGTACTTCCGACAACTTTCTATACTTTCTTCGCAAAAATCTATGTGACACTATTCATATATATTACAAAGATGTCTCTCTTTATTTTACATAGCAAACATTGTTCGTAACTACTCCTGAAAGACTTCGAAAGACTCTGGGAAAGAAGGAACCCAGAGTTTCAGTCTTTGAAACGATAAGAAATAGAATAATTCTTGCTACAGCTGAGAAAGCATTTCACGCTCCCAGATACACGTTGTGGAATACAAGAAGAAGACGAAAAATTTCTGCAAACTTCTGGTCCAAAGTTTCAGTATCAATTTCATTATTGTCTAGATAGCTATAGTTTATTCAACCGCATGCTACTTCTTCTTACATCTCCCTGAATTAACATAAGCTAAATCGACGTCTTTGCTCACACACCAGTAAATTGTACGGAAAACTTGAAACTCTTCTACAATACTTCCATGTTGCAAAATCTGTATATATTCATATTATTTGCTTCTTCTGAGATTTATAAGACATCAGCAAAAAAGCTAATCTGTGTAAATAAGGCTAACAATAGCTCTGAAAACGTCATCGAGCTGGGAGAGTATTTTGTCAATGCACTAATGAAGTACTTTCACATTCAGTCGCCGAAAAGGATCTGGTATTTTATAGTTGACTGTCATTTCATCGAAACACCTTGTACTAGATTTCATACTTGTCTCCACTTGATGCAATTCTTGTTTTGTATGAAAATATTTAATGAACCCAATCAACGAATTCCAACAATCACCTGTTCCTTGATTCTATAGCTTACTTGTGGTTGCAGAAATAACTGTTTCTACAACACCATTGTCACACACAACTCCTTGTAAGCATTCTTTAGCAGGCGAGAGAATCATGAAAAGGATGCCAATGAAAGAAACAATAGTATCGACAACGAACAATCTTTTCCTCGATTTTGCTTCGAAAGTGATCATACCTTTTTCCCAAAATCCTTCCAGTACTGATAATGTCTAACGTTTTAAGTTTGCCAAATAAAATTAAAACAATATCAACAACACAAACTGTTATAATTTTCTTTTCCTTAACCAACTTGTAAATGAACGTTTGTCTTTTTCCGGATTTGTTGGATAAGAAAATTTTCAATAAATACGTGTCCTGGAAAGATCTTCAAGGAATTAAAAAATGCATTAAAAATGCTGCATATAAAAAGCGTTTTCTTTGCAATAAACGCAATTCTAAGAGATGTGCTCCATTTATTAGAAAAAAAGGCTCGGGATTCTTCTTGCAGTAACGATGTGTCCCTCTCCCATGCACGTTTCCTGCACTGTCGAACACGAAAATTGGGATTTACCTCTGTGAAGCATATCACTTTTTTTTTCTTGAAATTGATTCTACTTGTATCATCCGAAGCAAAAAGATGAAATAGAACATCCACAAGAGCTAGGCCATGTTCTTCACTAAGCTAAATATATTGTAAAATTATTGGACGTACTCTAACATCTCGTGCAGAGTCTAAATTTAAAGAAAATTTGTCAGCTTCCTTCAACTGGGCATATATTCCTGTACAATTTCTATGAAATATTACAATAGCTTACAAAGTTTTATCCAAATTACATACCTGTTTCCTGTGTTTTGTCTAATTTATCTATTATGACCTTGTATCTCGAATATGTTTCGGCATCAGAAAGAAACGTTATACAAGATACAATTAATCTTTTCCTAAAATCATTTTTTCCCCCGTAAGGCATCCGCAACAATCAATACGAATTGATAAAATGTTTTGATTGTGCGTAACGAGTGCGTTACTTCTAATCCACTAAAATATAGTTGATTTCTAGCTCGTTTATTAACTGAACATGATTTAACTGGCATGGAAAGTTGAAGGTGACTTTCCACGAAGTTGAATATTTATTTATTTAGGAAGAATACAACGGTGTATGCCCAATTATGGTATTCTGTAAAAAGTAAATTACAGTTTAGTTTTTGTATTACCAGGAATGCTTAGTAAAATATAATCAATCCGTACTGTCAATAGTATAAACAAAATATGAACACAATATAAACAGACACAAGAGAAATATATCACAATATAAAGCCAAATTTAAGATTAATGTAGCTATTCAAGTGGAGTACTAATGCATACGTAATATGTAAGTTAATACTATACAATGTAAAAACACAAAGTAAATATACAAATAAAGATATACGAATAATATAAGACTGATAATACAAATATAATTAAATTATTTATAATTTCCTTTTAGTCTTTTATGTGCCCATCGTAAGTTTTTTCTTTTCTTTTTGGCCATCCTATGTTTATAAACTAAAACTTGCTATAGTTATTTTGCTTGCTTTAGATTATTCTCAAAACTTCTTTCGCTTTTGATTAAATATATCTACCTCTTTTTTGATTGCACATAATTTATTATTGTACGAAAAGCACATTCTCCAAATGGGCGACTTTTTTAGAATCTAAGTTTGCGCTTTGCTACAGTGGAAAAGGCCTTTGTTATCCATTCGGTTTCTAGTATCCGGTATCCGAAATTGGATTTCAGATAATAAGTCTATACTATTTAATATATACACAGTTATGAATTAATTTATAAAGAAAGAGTGAGTCAATCATGATTCTCCTGTTCTCCAGCGTAAGAAGTTCAAACTTCTGAATTAGGTTTACATAATGTTCAAATTTAGGATAAAAGCTAGTGGTTTTGTACGTTAGGAGTCTGAGAAATTTAGATTGAATCACTTCTATTTTCTGACTTTAATTTGAGTGGTGGGATTCCAGATAATGGATACATATTCAAGTTTAGGTCAAACCATTGAATAATATAACTTTTGGTGTGTACTAGTCCTTCTGAAGTCCCTTGCTGTTCTATAAATAAATCCTAGAATTCTGAACAATTCTGCTGTTATATTGTTTACATGACAATTAAATGTTGGTTTAGAGTCAGATATAACCCCCAGATCTTTTATTATTTCTGGTCTTTGTAAAACAGTGTTATTAATTGAGTAAGGACGCTGCATTAATTTTTGTCGTCTAGTAAATGTAATCGAAGTGTATTTTTTATATATTCAAATCTAGTTTATTGTTGTGACACCACCTAGTTATACTATCTAAATCGACTTGTAATAGATAACAATATTTAATTGATTCAACTTTAGGAAATATTTTAAGATAAGCTGTATATAATTGGTTTTCAGAGTTTACTATACAATCAGGAAGGTCATTTATGAATAATAATAAAAGAAAAATAGTAACGGGCCCAAATTTGAGCCTTGAGGTATTCCTGATGTCATTTCGAATTCCTTTGATACAAATTCTCTGTAGAGAACGGATTGCATAGGGTGATGTAAGTAAGTTTGACTAGATTTTCCGTAAAACTGAAGTGCTTAAGTTTGACAAGTAATATGCAATGGTCTACTGTGTCAAATGCTTTGGCAAAATCAGTATATACAACATCAACCTGACCGCCCTTATTTAATGTTTTAGCTATGAAATCCGATATTATTACTAAATTTGTAGACGTTGATTTGTTCTGCTTAAATTCATGCTGTGAGTTTGATATTACTGGTTTAATGTGAGTTATGATTTCGAAAGCAAATTCATATTTACATCCATTGTAAACACATTTTAACCATATTGTTTGATCAGTAGGAGCTAATATGCTTGGTTGGCATTAGAACTGCTTATTCAAGCAAAACTGTAAAATGATACGTTCTTAAGTTTTTTTAACTTTGTGCAGTTAGAACACTCGATGCAGAATGTGTTTCAAAAGCGTTTTTGAAGTGAAACGTTTTGTCTCCCCCCCCCCAAAAAAAAATGTCATGACGCATTCTGCGTTATGTAGCTCTGGGTACCACTGGTCGGGAATACCCCAAATGATCACACTTGATTATGAAGTCGTGAGAAAGTTGGAAGCAATGAAAAGAAAATGAGCAAATGATATTATTTCATATTCATAAACTCACAGACTTGGCTTACACAACGTATACAGTAAGACCTCGCATATCTGGGCTTCGAGTGTCCGATGTTTCTATTATCCGTGCTGGCTAGCTTTTCAAGAAACCTTCAAATTGTGGACGATAAAAGACGCAATTTTCGCGGCGAGTGAGACTTGCGACAACTTACCTCCTACTACTTTGGTACGATCATGATCAAACATTTTGGGTGACGACGACGAGTTGCCTGACGTAACTTCACAACACAATGATATCGAAACATACTTACCTTGAGGTTTCGAATTGATTCCCGATATCGTTGGGAGGGGTGCATACAATGTGATGAAGACCTAACTGGGTACGAACAACTTGAAGATCAAGAAATTATCAACCAGGTTACCAATCTCATTAATCAGGACGATCATAGCGACGATGTTCACATCATCCCGACAAGCTCAAATAGCTTATTTGCTACGTAGGTTTAAAATGCCATCGAGACATTGATTTAACTTTTTGAACAAGAAGACTGTGATTTTCAGGACATGGTACATTTGCGTAAAATTCGTACGGATATTAGAAAACTAGCTGACGACTCAAAGAAACATTAAAAGCTAACGGACTGTCAGAGCCACATTACGTACATACTTGTACAGTACTTGTACTGTACTGTACAAGTATAATATATAGTACCGGTATGCACTAACTAAGCTGTCATTTACTATTTTTATGTAAGTTTCATTCATTACACACAGTACTGTATTTATATATTAAATATATCTCTGTTATCCGTGATTTTCCCTGAACCCCTGCACATCTATTACTCCGGATACGCCAGGCCTTACTGTACAATGATTGTGCGATCGGAATACGCACTGTTTAGCTAAATCATAGGATTACAGAGTTCCTAGTGTATTTAAAACTGCGTGATCTTCCTAATCATTTAACATAACTTTCTAATTTATATTATTAACCCTGAACCAGGCATCTGCAATGCCTATAAAATAGTCTCATGTTTTTTTTTTTTATTTTCCTTCTAAACATTATTCTTCATCGTTTTACGCAAATTCAATTACATACTACAAAGATAGTAAGAGTGAACAAGTAGAAACGGGCGAGAAAGAAACTCAGCGGAATAACCGAAGATATTGAGTACACCTGGACACAAAAGAAAAGAAAGAAATGAAGCAGTTTTGCAAAGCCAGAACGATGTTGAATGTGAAAGAGGGAGACAGAAGAAAGAAAAGGTAGTGTTATGTTTTATTGTCGTCTTTTCCTTCCTTCCTAAAGAAGACTATTCAAGAACACACATACACACACACACAAAAAAAAAATGTTTGATTCTTGCCTAGCTAGACAAAGAGCTTTAATGCTACGGTTCTGTTCGAAAACATGCCTGATATAAAGTCTGAAGAAAAAGAGCTTTTTCGCTCTCTGAATACCAATGTAATTGTTAATATTCCCAGGGTGGCCATCAAAGTTGTTATAACGTCGCGCATTTTATCTTTTTATCTTTGAGTATTTTTTTTTTTTATCTTTCAAGCATGACTATTTTGTGTTCTGTTTTACTTTTTTATTCATATTTTCTTGAATTTTTGTTTCATTCTTATTTTTTTGTTTGGAAATGGATCTTATTTTTTCCTTTCATTCCTTGTATTATTGCTTGTTCGAATATGAAGAAGGAAACAAACAAAAAATAAGAAACATAGCATAAAAAATGGAAGTTTTCTCAGAACGACAACACAAGCATCTTATTGAAATACTTAATGGATGTCTGCTGAACAATTATAGGGGTGGCTGCAGACTTAAAACTTTACTCACAAAAGCAACCTCTGCTAAAGATGTCCACGGATCTTCCTTTTGCCCTTAAAGTGTATGGAAACATTGAATAGAGGTACTGAGTAATGCCCTCCCTAATCCCTATCGTTTTGTTCAGAGTTTGTGGTTTACTGAAACCATCAGGGGATCTAATTTCTTATAATATGAAGATACAGCTGTGTGTTCTCAAAGGCAAAAGAACGAAATTAATCAAGTTAGGTAACAGGAAGTGTCTTACGAACTTTATCGTAACTTTTGGGGCTTTCCACCATTTCGATTCTCATCGCGTAGTGTCTCAGATTACATATCCTTTCTAAGGAAAACAAGATAATTACATTATCTCATCTTATGCAAATCTAAATATATCATCTTTTATCTGTTATTCTTTTCTGAATACTACTAGCTTCAATAGATCTCAAGTGATTCTTATTTCGAGTAAAACAATAACATGGCTCCAAGTTTCCTTGTGATTTTTTTAAATTAAATGCAATCGTGATATTGGCTGAAATAACTTGAACACAAATCATCTCCAACTTGTAAGTTATCTGATTATAAATTATCTCTGTTTACCATTTGAGGCGTGTACTCAAATGTGCTCAATTAAGTGAAATAAGATTAATTATTGAATTTATCGATTAAAAGGTAGGACTCTACCAATAGGGTTAAGGGCATCACGGCGGCCATCTTGAAAGCATGCCATATTGGAGGTCGAGAATTTATAAAGGAAAATGGTCAAGTGGCCTACAGTTATAGACTAGCTTGTCCCCAGAAACTAAAGTGTGAAGTAACTATTTCCCTATGTTTTATAATTTAGGAGACAAAGGATTTGGCGAAAGGTAATGGTTTGTCATTTTGCCATTAAAGATAAATAAGTCTGTTAGTAAACCTTCATACCTGGAAGGAGATTGTATTGATAACTGTACCAGTAGATATGTAGGTGTGTTCAACGCGTCATCCGGACAGAGCCGACATATTACACGCAATGGTGTTCAAGATATTGAAGAAATTTTAGGAGACGTAATCTATGTGCGACAGGGAACTGGAACCGATGGATGACTGGAACCGACAAGAACATAGCAATAGTATTTGATGTAGCCATTATGGAAAGCCTCACACGGTCCAGTGATTACAGTTGTACGGATGCTGCATGAAAACAAATGGCATCCGTATCATCTATAATTATAACAAAACCTCAGTGGAGATTAACCAAACAGGTAGTTACAGTTTACACACTGAGTTCTTGAGCAGTGTAATGCGAATCAAAGATCCTTTTGTGTGTGGTGTTTATTGATGAGGCTTATTCCGTGTTAACAATGACAAAAAAAGTTCATTAATTGTCAACTCAACACACCTTTTCTACCTCACCCTCTCAGATTTCTATGATCTTTAGTTTATAGCTAGTAACCGTTGATAATAATATGTATTTTTATTTTAGATTTTTTGAATCACTAGTTTTCGTTCAATGAAAGTTAAAAAAAATTCAAAAAAGTCCAATTTTCCGTTACAAAAAAGTTCTTATTACTCGGCAATGGTTGGAGATAGAGAAATCGGAGAGGCCTCATTTTAAAGCTCTTGTAATAAGCTTTCATTTGATATGATACGCAACAGGGTTACACTAAGTTTTGTATCCCAAAAATTAATAAAATCAATTTTCTCAAAATCAGACAACTCGATTTAAAAAAAAATCTTGAATGTTGGCCATACATCCGTGCAGCTACCATGAAAATTGTAACTTTGGAAAATAATGGGACCATGAGATATAAACTATTTTCTTTGTATTTCTGAGGAAGAAAGGCATTAGCGTCCCACATTAAGAAAAAATAACCTTTGGTAAACTTTTTTGGGATTTTATTTTAGTCATCAGAAACTTCGGTCTTTCTCCAGTGCCGTCCCCGAACATCCGTGCCCTAGTCGGGATTCAAACCCGGAACCCTGGAGTTGCTAGCCTAACTCCTCAGACCAAACGGCTACCAAGGTTGGCTTCGTATGAAGAAAGTAAATTATTTATGATTTTAGCTTTAGACATCTATGGCTCAGACTAGGATAAGTAGGGGAAATGATGCAGTAAGAAATTGGTCCGAGCTTAAGTTCAAGATATCGGCTTGATATTTTGAAGGGGAAAATTTTTAAAAAAAAAAAAAAATTCGAGATGTATGATTTTCAGAAAATAGATTTTTTTTTTAATTTTGGGATACAAAATTTTGTGCCATCCTGTTGTGTATCATATCAAATGAAAGCTTA
>JAGDQP010042452.1:5980-16542 GCA_022664845.1 Lepisma saccharinum | reverse complement strand
TTAAGCGTTGTAGTTATTGGCAGCATTTCACTCTAAGCCGCCATATTGAATAACAGCCTCCCAAATCAGTTTTCTGACCATTACCCAGCAAGCCAAATGCCGACCAAGACGGCAAATGATCTGGGATTTTGGTCAGATCGGCGTCGGAGATAGGCAGAACCCAGACTAGCAGTTGGAAAGTAGATGGGAGATGGTCGGCGTGCAGCCACATGTGACAAGTGGCGTTTGTCATCCGGCCATTTCCGCCACCGTTGCTCTCTGACTTTTCGGCATAGAGGCGAAACCCCGACCAATTCCCAGCACTTGGTTGTGGGGAAAGGATGGACTCCCGTCCATTGCCTTTGTCGTTAAAAGGCGGCTCCCCGCCCATTTCCTGATGATCGAGAAAAGAGCGGAACCCCGTCTATTCTTGATGATCGAGAAATAAGCGGGGCCCCACCCACTTCCTGGTGGTCGAGAGATGATTGGGGGTCTGTCCATTTGCCGACCGTTTTATTCTGGAATTTATGTAACTAAAGTATCGGCATACCGTTGCAAAAGAAATCTGCCGGTAGGTCTAAAATATAGAAAGGTGAACATATTCGACAGCTGGAGTGGCGCTGATTTTGTTTTTTGTATCCATTTTGTATTTTCTAATTCACTATTATGAAATGAAATGTCGAAGATTAGAGATTTTAGTGATCCTCTTCCATTGGATGTTGGGTATAAATGTATTGTACTTGTAGTAAAATATGAAAAGAGGAAACGTGCTTTACATTCAATACAAACAATGGTGCCCCAATGTGCGATCAGGAACTTATAGTTTATTATTATTACTAGCTATTGCTCGCAGCTTTACTCGATTCGAAAGCCTTCTTCTAGTAATTGGCTGTATGGTCTAGTGAATAAGTCACTTCAGAGTTATTCTAAGGGTATCGGCTTCGATGCCACCTCAGGCCAACATTTTTTTTTTCATTTTTTTTAAATAAAAAAATATCTTTTTTCTTAATTTCTACTTTCGAAAACATGCCCTTGTTTTGTTTCTTACCGAACATCAGTGAAATAGGTTAGTTAAAGCCAGATTAGACATAAATTTCAAGTTTCTAGCTTAAACCTTTTGGCTTGCGATTTGATATGTCAGTCAGTCACAACTTCTGTTTATATATAGAGAGTGTTATTATTATTAATATTATTATTATTATTGCCTTTTCAGGATATTATGTTATAAAATCAAATTGTCGTATTCCCAAAAGATTACGAGTACTGACGTAAATTTTTAAATCTGGAATCTAAGAACATTGACCGAGCCGCAGTAGCTCAGTGGTATAGCGTTAGCGTAGCATTTGGGAGGTTGTGGGTTCAATCCCAGAGGTAGATCATCTTATCAGTATGAAACTTTTCAATGTGGCATCTCAGGGTGCACGGTTCGAATGCCTACAACGCTAACTAGTTTGTTTTTGCATTTACTGAAGAGCATCATGAAAAATTTAAAGAACAAAATAAAATAGAAGCATTCTTTCAAAGTTATAGTCAGAAAAAATAATAAAAGCTTTTGAAGACATACTTTTCTTAAACAATTCGCACTAAAAGTAAAAAATAATTTTGTTTATCCCTGACTAAAAAGAAAATCATGGGGGATTTTTTAAAGTTTTTATCATTTTATTCGAGTTATTTTAGTGTTCGGATACTTTTTGTCAAACTAATGTTTTGTAACCCGAATCATAAAATGTTCTGCAATCAGTCAAACGCAAGTATTGGGAGACTAGTATTTATTTTAGGATAAAGAAGTCCATATTAAAAATATATATTCTGCTCTTAAAATATAGAAATATGTAGAACATACTCTCTTTGCTTCGTTGGGGGCGCTGCCGTCAGACCCATGGGGAGTTGCGCTCCTAACTTGTGATTTTGGGGGGATGTGCCCCCTTTTATCGTAACTACACTCATTGGGACTTCACCTCCATGGTGCCGATCTTCCACCAACCCATCTACGGGGGGCTGTGCTCCCATATGGGAGGTTTGCCCCATTTTTGCAACCTACTTGTGGTTGTACACCTTCACACCAAGTTTCGTTTCTCTAGCTTCAGTGGTTTGAAAAATTGGTTTTTTGATGGCTATTTTGGATCAAAAATGGCGACTTTTGAAAACGTTTTCTCATATTGTCGTGACCTACTCGTGATGGTACACCATTTAAAATTTCATTTCTCTAGCTCGAACGGTGTGGAAAATGGATTTTTGGGCGGTTATTTTGAATCCAAGATGGCGACTTTCACCAAATATTGTAATGATTTCCTAAATTACTTGAGATAATACACCTGTATGCCAAATTTCGTATCTCTAGCTCAAACGGTGTGGAAAATAGATGATCCGCAATTTTGGATTCAAGATGGCGTCTTTGGATACATTTTGTAATATTTTCGTAACCTACTAGTGATGATGTACCATCATACCAAATTTTACTTTAGTAGTCCAAGCCGTTTAGGCTGTGTGTTTAATACAGCAATGGGTTTGGTGGCCATTTTGGATCCAAGATGGCGACTTTTCAAAATATTGGATTTTTACCTTTAACTACTCCTGATCATACATATTCATACCAAATTTGGTTTTTCTGGCTCCAGCAGTTTGGCCTGTGAATTTTGATGATTAGTGAGTGAGTGAGTCAGTCAGTGAGCCAGTGACCATTGGGCTACCAGCTTTGCTTCGTATATTACATGGATATGAAAGTAACAATGGAATATTGTATTGTCACTCGACTTATGTTGCAGCGTAAAATTTCATCATTGTATAACGTCGGGAAATAAGTTAAATTAACGCTGAAAATTTGAGGACATCACGAACAATTGTGAAAACTGATTTGGCCGCTGTTTTCCAATATGGTGGCACAGGACACACGGTGAAAATGTCTACAACGTTCGAAATAACAAATGTCTTAAAATTTGCATGTATGCCAGGTTTCATGCTTTTACCTATAAAATGCACAATTTCGTAAGAATTGTCTTAAACCACTGCAGGAGAAGGCTCCATTTGAGCCGAAAATGAACACTAATACATCAGTGCTTATGCGGTTGGTGTTCTTGCAACGCAGAAATAAATTGTGTTCTTGCAACACATATTAAATTGAAAGCTATATTTGTTGTATAAGGTATTCTCGAATTGATTCTTTTCATTTAAGACCTTTAGGCATCTAAGGCTCAGGCCGAGATAGGGGAGGGGTAAGGATTCGAGAAGGTGTCGGCCAGGAGAGCCTATGTTGAATTTTCCATCCCGGCATTTGTCTGGTGTGACTGAGGAAAAAACCTGGAAAAACTTCAGTCAGGATGGTCGACCGCTGGGATCGAACCCACGATCTCCCGAATGTTATTCCAACGCACTAAGCTATTTTCGACATGAATACGAAACCATTTGAAGTTTATTGAACTACCAGATATGCTGTAAACAATTATTAACCTATAAAACTGAACATTTATCTAAATAATGTGTGTAGTCTGATGAACAAATAAGTTTATTAGTGAATAATTGAGACGATGTAAGTGAAATTTTGTACGGTTTCTATCGATTTTTGATGGACAAAAATTTTATTTAAGTTAGATAGTGTTTTCGAGAATTTGGGTATGGCACCTCCCACAGGGGGTCCGGAGGAGTCATTTTTTTTCTAAATTGTGAGGTCCTGTGTTAGCTGCTTCAATGAGAAGATATCAGACATTGTTTATTATGTAATAAACCAGATCTTATTGCATGTTATATCTTTCTTACTGCATGTTTAGTTGGTTAGTTAACATTAATTACATTGAAATTGCTACTAACTTTGCGACAAATAATGACACATAATGACATGAGCGGTGTCTGCGTAGCAATCAATACATCAATTCAAGCAATGTTTGTGATTGAGGAAGTGCCGAATAGACATCATTCGCAACGTAAGAATCTAACTACGAAAGAATTAATTGGTTTAAAAGAACAAGCATGGAAATTCCCTTTTAAATTGCATTCGCCAATCATATACATAGATTACATAGGTGTATTGCATACTTCTTTAGTTATGATTTGCTAAGCCGACACCGCTTACGTAATTTTTTGACAAGATAAGATGTCATTTCTGACGATGCTACATTAGCTTTGAGCTCCTGTAATTTCGAAATTGGTTGCAAGGAATTTTTTCTTGTTTTAATTTCCTTCTGTAGTTTGCACCATTATCTCAGGGATACACTGTAATGTTGGAAACAGCATTTTGACCCATAATTACTACCCTTCTCTACAGGCACGTATCCAGAATTTGGTTTAGAGAGCGGTCCAAGGGTGAGGGTTCAAGGTGTGACTGGACATGAAATCTATATTAAATATGAATAATTACACCTGAAATTATACTATTTTTCTATAAAACTGAGTTTGGGGGCTTCGGATCCACTGAACCCTCCTCTAAATACGTCCCTGTTTATTTAGTATCAATTGTAATAGCACTAGCCTCGTGAGTAGTGCACAGAACCAAGTTATTTTATTAAAAAAAACTAATATGTGTTTGTCAAATAAGAATACTGACCAAGTAATATGACAAAACTTCTTTCGTTTATGAAATATCATGTTCTATCGCTTTGAATCGTCTTCCTTCAAATTTTAATTAACAGTGTTGATAATACAAAAGTCATGAGCATCTAAACCAGTACCTTTTTAACCTTTTGATATTCACAGCCCGGCAAACTATAGAGAAAATCTTCCAAGGACCGGGCAGATTCCAGTAAGTTAGAGGTTTATTTGACTTACACAAAAGATGGCAGTTTATCTTTAGATTTTAGGAAGGGAAATGTAAACTTTTATCTCAATTTTGAAATGTCGAAATCTAGAAAATAAGTGTTAAATAATTAAGTGTATTAATTGACGAGGACCGGTACAATAGTCTCGCGAACTGGCGGTTGAGAACCACTAATCTAAACTATTTTATGTAATTAGACTATAAGAGCAATTAATAATCTAGAAAACTCAAAACATAGTTTCGAATGAAAATATTAATTAATATTTAATATATTGAAGTAAAGACTGAAAGGTTATTTAGTGAAAAATAAAAAAAAACAAAACAAGGTAGTTACTGTAAAATACTTAGGAAGAAGAAAAATCAATTCCCTAGCAGCAGAAGGGTAACGCGCCAATACTGGACTAATAACGCGGATATCAACCATAGTTGACCGCTCTGCAGAATATCGGTCGACATTGGCATGGTACAATATTTCGACATTGAATGTTGAAACTGAAACTTAAGAAATATGTTGTATTTTAAGTACAAAACAAGATGGAGAGGCTTGGCAGTTTAAAATATAAAGTTTAGATAAACATCACTGTCTGAAAATCTCACCACACGATACAGATCGACATCGATCTTTGATCAACAGCCAATATCTGCAAAAGTGTACCATTCGATATTCATCGGTAACGGATAATGACATCGATCAACATCGTTCTCCGATATCCATCAATATTAAGAACCAGTGAAATCAGTTAATAATTGTCAACGCTCTTCAATATCAATCAATATTGCTGTCCGATATTGATTAATATCGGAAGATGCTTTCCGAGATCGATCATTATTGATCTCCGATACCGATCAAAATTTATCTCCGATAATTGGCCAATATTGGCAAAAATGTTTGTCATTCGTTATTGATCACCTCTGGTGCTAGGGGTCGAACAGATCGTTTACTGCTTATGCCATGTGGGTTTTGTGGTGGACAAACTCCGTGTGCGTGGATTTTGTCAGGTTGCTACCATTTAATCCCACTTTTTTGATTCCACCAATTCATCCCATCATCATCCATACGACCTGAGCCATAGTTGCTTAAAGGTCTTAACATAAATTCAAATTCAAGTTGGTCCCACGACGCCACTTGCCCCGCTATTCAGTATAAGAAAACTAAGACTCACCTTTGCCATGGTGAAGAAAATTGAGAAATGAGTGACAATTCCTTTATCTATGTCCTTACTGTGTCAAGTGACTGTAAAAAAAATCGTAACACTGACGTTTTATATATTGATGAACCAGAAACAAACAATATACCTATTCTTTCAGCTTGTTCTTAACCTCGTACTTTCAGTTAACGAAAACACATTATCATTATCTTTGCAACTTTCATTAGGAGATACTCTGTCTCGCATTGATGGAAGCGGACACGTACGTCATTAAGAGCTTGTTATCCATTTTAAAAGATTTTTCGTGTTCTTCCCAGATAAAGTTGCAAGATAATTTTTGACGTCAATAAGTGAAACCTTCTGAGCTCAATCTGATTTATTAGTTTGTACCGTAGCAACTAATCTAATTTTAAAAGTTTGATCATTTAGATACTGTTAAAATACAAAATTAGCTTAAGGAAAGCATTAGAATGTCGTTTTGTGAACAGAATGAATGTTTCTATTTTCTAATATATAGACCTATAGATTAACACTTAAGGGCTAATTTATGTATGTGCCGGTTGCTTGTCTTTTTCGTCTTACGTATGTTTTTCCAATTCGAGTACACGCGAACAGAAAACTGTAAAGGTCTTGCTGAAACTGTACGGGTAATTTTAAATATAAATGCTTTTACTAGGTGACCCACAGAACAAAATACTATTTAATATAATACACACAAAATCTAAGGAAAAGTATTATTCCTTAGTATCCAACAAGAATTAATGAAAGAAAGCAAAATGTTAGAAGTAAGAAAGACCGCCGTGTTCTATTCCACTAACTCGTAAATCGTCAACCATTCTCAAAGAATGTTGTAGTAGATTAGGCACCATTCCACCCGACAACAGACTGGTACTTCAGGGTGGTTGTATGTTTGCTTGGTCCACGGAAGTAACAGTGAGGGATGTTAGTGCAAAAAATCAGCAGGCATTTTACATCACCATGAAAATATAGAAACCAAATTCTTAAATACATAGAAAGAAAAACGCTGGGAGAAACACTGTTGTGTTATTATAAAGGACCTTAACCCCTTTTCACTCGGAGGCTCTTTTATCAAAATCGTACATTTTCATAAAATTGCCACCAGCTTCTAGCGTAAGTATTGCAGATTCGTGGTTGATACCTCATTTTATTAGCAATGAAACAAGCTTCCGAATGAGATTAATCGCTTGGGTATGTTGCGTATGAGGAAGAAAAAAACTATACATTTCTTGGAAATTTTGTTTTAAAAAATACCTATCATTAGAATTTTGGGACCGTAGCAGCATGACTAATTGGCAAGTGGTAAAACCAAATATTTGAAACTACTTTATAGATAATAAATGTGCCAAGTTTCATTAAAATCCAAAGAATACGTCCAATAGTGTGACGTCTGTACACGACGTATATTTTTTGTATAATGAGATCACCTATGGTCCCCCTGAGATCTATTATATGTACTCATTAATCTAGTCTATACTCAATATTGCATCTAACCTGACTGTTCCTTAATGTATACAAGGGTGGAGTGAAAAAATAAAAAATTTGGAAATTTGAAATCGGCTAGTGTGCAAAAGTTGTGTTTTGGTTCCTACATAAACTGTGCAAAATTACATTCAAATCTAATAACATCTTCTGTCTCCCGCAAAGACCTTGAAAATTGTCAAAATTCCAAATTTTTGCATATTAAATTCAGTAAAAGTTTTCATGGTGCTGAACAGTGTATTTATTTGAAAGATGAAATTTTCATAAGAGTTTTAAAGCTTATTGTTTACAGTATACGGCTTTGTGACTAATTAAGAGTTATTACAGTGCAACGAACACATTATATATGTATTATAATGAACACAGGAAAACGAAGTTCAGAATTTGAAATCACGTTTGGTGTAGAAGCTGGGCATCTTCCTGGATTCAATCCTGTCTCTTATCAATCCGTTCCTTGCGTACATACTACATACAGAAGCCGATACCTCCGTCACCATCTTAACGCAGCGCTCTACTGATTGAGTGTGGCAAGGTAAAGACAGCCACACGGCCAACTTGCTGGTTGCAAAAGTATTGAAGGACATCATAAGCAACACCTTTGGTTAGCGGGGATTCCGCAACTACGCATCCAGGCCAGTAGATCATTTCTGTGTAATCGTTGACGTTGAAGTTCAATTTAGGAGTATTGAATTATCTTGGCTCTTGGTTTGTTGGTGATATTGCCTGACTATTCTCACGAGCCTTCCGAATACGTCGTACTGCAAGCTCTCGGATATGTTGTCTTTCATCAGCGAGCATTGCTAGCAACATATTCTGAGGATGACCAAAGAAACCATTTCTCTGAATTACACGATAAACAACATCTTTCAGGTCATCTGAGAGATATCAAGATATATGCCCCATTTTCCATATATGCTTTGCACCTTCAGTACTCTTGATAAGAAACCACATTGGTGCGTAAACTTTGACAATGTAATCAGCGGTAATGCGAAGATTAGTTGAAGATTGTTTGGTGACAATACACAAGCGAAGAATTCTACTTGCTGTTGTTAGCCACCGTGGGTGACTGAGTTTCCCTGGCTTACGATATTCAATTCCAGCAGTGCATCTGCCGATCGCTATAGCTTTGCATATCTTGTATAAATACTTTTGGTCCGAACTGAGGTCATTATTGACGTTGTCAGTTAATTCCTGGACATTCCCTTCAATCTTCTCAAATTGAACTGAATCTAGACTGTGACCATTCTATAGCTGCTTTCCGATGAATTTTGAAAATCCACTTCGTCCGATTGTCGCGCCATCAAAGTTAGAATTAGATGACATAAGGGAACTTCGTTTGTATGAAACAGGCAAACGATCCACTGCAGTGGTCTTCCAAACTCCTTTTTCACAAGAGCAATCACTCCAACCTTAACTCCCGTGTTTGTTGGTATGCTGTCACAACCAATAGCCAAAATATCATATATATCGGTAGACATCCCGGTAATATATTTACAAATTATCTTCTTGATTTCCAAAGCTGTGCCACATTCAAGAACAGTCTAAGCAAGATACGTCAACCCAGGTTCCTTCAGCAGTGACATGCCCTTCGATTACAGTCTACGAGTGAAGCGTCTCTTTCTTTGCTACTCGAACAAGGGTTTTATCCTTACGGCCATTAAAGAAAATAACAAGAGGCTTCGGTGGTCCAGATTTCTGCTGTATACTTGATCTTCTCTTTAGCCTTTCCCTTCGAACTTCAGGTTTGTCTACAACTAGTGATGTATCTTCTTCTGACACCCAAGTCATGCAAAATGGGCGTGGCAATTGTAGCAGCTGCTCTATCTGATACACCATACTGGTCACAGGCTGAGGTAAATGAAGTAAGTTGCGCCCATATTTGCGACCTTTCATGTGTATTCGGTGTGCATGATTCATGTAATGGGTCTAATTCCTTATCGCTAACACTTGAGTCTGCAGATTCATCCTCAAGTGACTCGGTGTCTGACACTTTCACTTTGAAGTTTCTTGCTTCAGAAGCAAATGCAGCGGAAGATTGCTTTTCAGTGTTTTCTTCTGTAATTTTCTTGGCAATGTTACATCAATGCCATGGATGAACATTTTCCGATTAGTTCTTTGATCGAGGAGAAAAGGTCTTTCTCCTGGTGGGATTTATGATCTTTCGCACAGCAGCAAAGAAAGAGATTTACTGACAAGTCGCATTTGCAGGCAGCGATATCAAACAGACTTTTACTTTTGACCTGGAATTCTCTAATTCTGTCTTTGTACGATGCCACATTCATTCTTGACTTAGACGGCTTCAGTAGGTTTTTGTACTCCTGGTGGAAGTCGAACAGCAAGAACACAATTCTCCTTCTAGAAACAATAGGAATCAAGACTTTTCTCCAGATTTCCTTCCGAGATTTCAGTAAAAGATGGTTCCTTTTTCCTACTTACTTTCTTGGTGAAACGCAAGAATTCACAGTGTTTCGAGACATCTTCAGTTGGTAGCACATTTCCTTTTAATTCAGAAGGCGAATCAAACACAGTACATACAGTAGTACTTCTAGTTCTAATTGCAGACGACGGGGCAGCCATTTATGAACAGAAAACTAACACTGCTACAAATACAAAAGAAAATTGCTTTATCAACAGAAATAGTATTACAAACAATTTCTGCGGATATTCTGATTATCGGCTTTGCAAAGTAAATCACTAAGCGCCCAATCAATAATTTAGAAAGAAAAATAGTAATAGTAGTAGGGAAGGTATCTCCTATAGAACCCCCGCCCCAGACTAAAATAAACAAGTATTTTCAGAAGCTTCAAACTTTCCTGATTCGCATTAGAAATATTAACACAAGAAAAAAGTGTTCTGAAGGGTCAAAATCCAATATGGCTGCCACCCGCAACATACTTTTTTTTAAAATCATACATATGTTACTTAATTGTTTTTACAGGATAATCTAACAACAGTTGAATTATGAAACATACCTTGTTTTATTTGGTAAATAACAGACAATTAACAAATACTATTGTTATGCGTATATTGCCTTATGTTTAGATGAAAAAAAAAGACGAAATCTCAGGAATTTCAATTTTTTACGCTTTTTTGCTTTTAATATTTTCATTTTTTACGGTGTAGCTTGCATAAAATTCACAATATTAAAAAACAAGTTTGAGATAAAAGTTGTTACCTGTTTCATAATC
>JAGDQP010042451.1:0-16542 GCA_022664845.1 Lepisma saccharinum | reverse complement strand
AGCGTTCAAACAAATAATCACACAAACACCCTGATAGTGAACACCCCGTAGGTGCGAACAAATATCAGTAGACTGCAAGAAGGTGAAAGAAACAAACGCTGCCGCACAAACTATTCTTTCGTCGAATCGTTAGTAATCAACAGGCGCGTAAATACTTTGAACAATGTGGAAGCCTTTGCAGAACTTTAATTTTATTGGCTGGCAACATTGACATCTTGGATGTTTTAGTGGGTGGAGACCGTTAGCTAGTTCCTTTCTTACGCTGTCTAAGAGTATTCACGCTAGTTTGGTGGGGATACATGAAACAGTATAAAAGTTCTTGCAGAAGCTTTGAAAAACTCAATTTGTAATTAAGTTTGGCAACATTGTCAATTGGAGTACATGGAGGGATACTGTTCCCTACCGTCGTGTGTGTATTATGTAGAAGAATAATCTTGCAAACTTTGGTGCAGATCCGTTAAACAGTATAGAAACAATTGTGATATTATATTTTATCACAAGGTGGAAATACTGACAACTGGAGGTGCTTGGTGATCTGGAAACCCTGACAGTCGTTTTTCCGGGGATGGCCAAGAAAATTCATTCCAAGTTTGGTGCGGATATGCCGTCCAGAAATTTCTTCAATGGAAAAATGACTTAAACATATGTGATTAATTGTTATTATATTAATATCAGGGATTAATCTAGCTTCCCTGTGATTCATGCAATGCCTTCCTAGGGACATTAGCAAGTTCTTTCCATATCATGTTAAAACGTCTATAAGCACAGAAAATCTGGTAAAATCACATTAAAACTTTCGAACCCCATTTTCCTTACAACTGCGTTTTTCGAGTGAAGCCCTTCTTCCAGAGAACTCCCCAATTTCAGCGTTCAGCTTGTCGCCGTGAATAAATGTGAAATTCCATTCAGATGATATAGCAGCTGTGATTTAACTCAATTTAAAATGTTATCTAAAATCAAGCTGGATTACAGTTGCAGAATCGCTTTCTAAAAAAAATTTTCACGAGCAAACGCTGCTGGGGCTTGCAGCGAGCGATCAACGCTCCAAAGCAATGAATAACTCTGCACACCGGTGTGTGTCTCAGAGGACCATCTACAATTACGTACGCGTAGCGCAAGATTAAAATTACCGAATTGCTTTTGCTCATGCTATAGGAAAAAGAAATGAAGTTCCACATGTGTGGAAAACGAGCTAAGTGCAAAATCAAACAAACCAAAACACGTCATATAGGCCTACTTGCTATGTTCTTTACGTTTTAGGCTGGTAAAAAAAATGTAAAAGCTTAGTAAAATAAACTTTCTGTAATACAATTTTCTGCATTGTCTTGCCATCTACTGTCAGCAGAAAGAGCTCATGGAAAATAACGCTTGAAAGAAAATATCCTTGACAGATAAACTCAACAGAAAACTATGAAGAAAAAGAATGTATTATAATGATATACCCTCGTACATAAATTATTATTGAATGCAGACAAGATTGCGTTACTTTTCTTTATCTTATAGGTTTTATATATACACATTAGGAAGCTATTTAAATAAAATACTTGTACTGAAGATAGAACTATTATCAAGGCTTTTATTTCTAAATGTTATACAATATTTTCTACCTACCGTAAAATCTGTAGACGATGTTTATTGGAGAAATGAAAACCAACAACCATATTTAAAGAAAATAATAAAGAAACACGTCAGAAGACTTACAAAAATCAATCATAGTGAACAATTTACTCATTAGATGGCAAAAGAATGACCAAGAATTTCTCGTATTCGAGGACTAATGAAAGTCAATCCTAACAGAACATTTGACAATCTATAATGTATACGAAATTTTAAGCTTTCAATACGAATATGACTTAAAATCCGAAAAGAAGATTGTCTTTAAAAAATAATGTGCTGTCAATACAATAGAACGTCACCAAATACGTTCGAGTAATAGCTAAATAATGTATTGGAAACGAAGAAGAGCATCTTAATTATATACTCTGAAGAAGCATCACGGTCTATCTAACATCTTTCTGATATCAGCGGTTATGAATGGTTTCAATTATAGATTAAAGATTACGGTTTTAAATAATTAAAAATGTAAATAAGATAGTGTACGTAGGGGTGAAATGCCCACTTTTTTATATTTGACTTATTTGTGACAATGAACGGAAATCTATAGGGAATAAAGCATACCAAATGCCTTTCAGTATTTCTGCCTGGACGCTAGATTATATAGTATTATATACTGTAGGGAATATACTGATGTTTGTAAAGTAAGAGCGATGTGGGCATAGTACCCCATCATACGGGTAAAATGCTCACCGTCGTGGGGTAATATGACCATGCACAGTAGAAATGGTATCAAGACGAGACGAGACTGGCATCAGTCTCGTTCTCGTCTTGAATTTCTTAGGACAGTCTTGGTCTTGGTCTCGTCTCGATCTGAAAATTCCGGCTTGGTCTCGATTCTAAACCTTAGTCTCGTCTCGAGTCTCGGCACGTTAGTCTCGGTCTAGTCTCGAAAGACGATAGACTTTAAAAAGTTGCCGTCTTTTGACTTATTTGAAATGGACGCGCTGGTTTTCCGATCTCAGAACATGAATATTAATATGATATTAACATAGTTTGTTACATTGTTAATTTGGGGTTTACATTGGAAATAATATTCTGAAATAGGAACAAAAACATTACAATTTTAAAGTAATATAAAGCTTAAGTTAGGATATATAGAATACCAATAAGTGAGACACATGAAAATATTTCTATTATGGAAACGGATCTATGTTATACCACAAACTGCGAAATTGCTAAACGTAACATGTACCTTTTGCTGTTTCTAAATTATATTTCAATTGACTGAATAGCTGTTACCTGTACGTTAAAAAATGAAAAATTTGCATTTTAGTCGAAATTTTCTATCAGATTTATAGAAATAAATGAACGTACACTGTTAAATATTTTCCGAAACATCCCTGATAAAAGTTAGGTAACCATAGCTACTGGGAATTTTCAATAATTTGGCTAATGAAGGAATTTATCAATCATCAAACAGTTCTCAGGAATGTTGGGAGCAAAAGAAAAAAAAACGCAAGTCTAAAGATTGGAACACGGGTTCTTTATTCAAAATTCAAGCGTCGTTGTGGCTGTTCTAAATTTTCAGTTAAAAGCCAACAGTATAGAGTGTTGGCTGAATCCCGAAAATAGAAACTAAGTTGATCCCACGACTAACGCCACATTTTAATCATTTACGTAATTGTCAGTTAGGGTTCGGAATTTCCATTCACTCAAAATATTTTCCATTTCTACCAAAATAAAAACTGACAAAATGGGGGCAGCAAACTCTTAATCAACATTGCATGTACAGCTACGTTAAGAAACAGTTTTCTCATTCTGCGCATGTGCTGAACTGAAAACGAAAAATATCCAGATACATACAAAAAGTCTTGAGTTTTCCTTCTTTATAATGAAACAACATGAAATACTAAATATTCCGCGAAACTTTCCGTAGAATTTCTAGAAACGTTAACAAAATTTTTAACAGTGTGTAGGTCTAGTACGTGACAAAACTTTTGCTTATTGTGTGCTATTGTACAAGGAAATAATCAAATGCAAAGAAATTGAAAATATAATTTACCGAACTCCACAGCCACACGAATCAATTAGTTTACAATACTGCTCTTGATTGACTAAAAGACCCAAGTCATAGGTATGGGTTGCAACTGCACGTCCATACATTAAAGCAAAAAGAAAAGAGTGAAGTGTGTTCCTGATAGGCGTTACTTTCAAATAACGTATTGCGAATCTTATAAACTGAAATAAGCACATTGGTATTTCAAATAAGCCGTGTTATTAGATTAAAATGTCATTCCAAAATCCTAGCAAAGCATAGCTTAATAGGTAAAAAAAAATAACCTTACTGTGTCTAAGGCATACTATGTACAATCTTATATCCTCTCTATGTCCGTCTGTCAACAACTTTCGACTCAGGAGGAACCAGGGAGGATCTACTAGGGCTACGAAGGTGGTTGAGTTGTTGTTCGAGAGGTCTCGGCGAAACTTCACCAAGGACATGTAGATAATCCAAATTTGACGCTCACTATGCCTCACTTGACTTTTATAAAAAACAATACTGTTTGTATCTAATGTCACAAGTAGATTTACGTGATAGGCTATGCCAGACTTTCCTCTGCATAAACTAAGAAGTTCTTAAGGCAAGCCTTACACAGCATTTAGGCTTCAGCAACAAGTTCTGGGAAGCCTTATACAATCGCTATGCCTCTGTCTACAACCTTTTAATCAGGAACTACCAGTGCTACGAAGATAGTTGAGGTGTCCGCGACTGAGCTTCGACCCGCTTGTTTCCGTATTCGTAGAAATATATATATTTTCTAAGGTACCGGTTAATATTGCCAAAATCTTTCCATTTTAAACATATAATAAGTAAATGGTGTCAGAAAAGATCTATATTAGACAGTTTGGGTTCTTGACGTATGCTTTACAGTCTTTTCGGGATCAGTCTAGCAGAGGTTGACATAAATGGGAGTTGTAAACAGAAGTAAACTAAATGACTATCAGCGTGGAGAAAGCGTGGAGATGATAATTATCTTGTTAAATACAATTTATCAGAATATAACTGTCACCAAGACTTCTAGTATGAAACAACATGAACAAAAGCATTAAATTAATATTATCGACAGTCATGAAAATAAAGCTTATAGTCTCTATCGAGACGAGAGTCTTGAGAGGAAAGTCTCGGTCTCGTCTCGAGTCTCGATGGATAAGTTTCGGTCTTGGTCTCGTCTCGACTGTCTCGATGCATAGTGTCTCGGTCTCATCTCGATTCCTGAACCTTAGTCTCGTTCTCGGTCTTGGTCTTGAATTCGAGACGAGATCGAGACGAGACCAAGACCAGCCTCGGTCTCGGTACCATGCTTAATGCACAGCAACACTATAGTAAACAATTAGGTGGAACGCCATAACAATGGCAACGATTTAACGATAGAAGTTACTCATACTACAGGAAATTATATTACGGTACAAGTTACAAAAAAACTAGCCTATAAAGCATGAAGATACAGTTACTTCCTGAGTATTGACAGCCTTGGAAAATACAAATAGAAAAAATAAATACTAATTGAAAATACGAAATGGAAAATATTGTTTAGCTTCATTCGAATGGTGAAATATAACTTTGTTTTGCACAGTGTTAATAAGTAATAACATTAAACTATCTTACGGGAATATAGACTATAACTGAAAAATAAGGGAAACAATATGGCTCATTGAAGAAAATAAACTGAATCTGCATGTTCCTACTCTTCTGAAACATATTTGGAAACAGTATACATACTTCATGAAGACACGTTTGACAACGAATGCATTTGATCCACTCACACGTAGACGGATCTCGTATGTATACATATTTATGTCCACCACAGATTCCGCAATAGCTATCTTCATTTGTAATAGATGAGTGTGTACGGTTGCACTCATTTTCGCCTGAAGCACTTACACTTTTTCTGGTTAACTTATTAGTACGGATTTTTTTTTAACCTATTTAGATCGCATACGTTCTTCTTCTTAGGAGGCACAGCAGTTGTTGTAGACACTGCTGATCTCTTTGAAATTATTCAACTATATCAGACAATCTACTCACTCTCTTATTTCAAGTAGGATTAGATTTGAAACGTTAAAAAAAATGTACTTAGCACATTTAAATCAGCCTGTATGTCTTAACTTTTTTCACACAATCTCGTTTGGTGTCACCTTCATCTTCCATACAATTGCACCTTCACTGAATCGTATCACTGTTGGCACCTCATATTCCTTTCCATGTTTCTAGGGGGTGGGCATTTTCCCCCACTGGGCTTTTCACCCCCGCTTACTCTAATTTGGTGGAAATGAATTCAAAAAATAATGAAAGACACCTTTCAATATTAAAGAACAAACCAACCTCCAGCAAAGTTTGAAACAACATTCTGACGTCATCAACAAGGAACAACGAATCTAGAATTTGAGATTCTTCCTCTCCCAAATCAAGACCATTCGAATTCTTTTAAAAAACAGATCAAATTAGTTTTGTCCTGGACCAATCTCACAGAACAACGACATCCACGTGTTCCGCGAGATTTTCGGTGTATAAATGATGGAAGGAACTTCAAAGTTCTGAGTCCAGAAACTAAAATCCAATCAACATATCCTGACCTATACACATGTGCTACTTTGTGCCTGCCCCTTTTCATCATTTCTTCCTCTATACTTGTGGTATCTTTTGCTTTGTGTTGGTGCCTATACTACCATCCTCTATACCCATGGTCCCTTGCACTGGTGTCCGAGTTTCATTTCCTAGGACTCCTTCTTACAAGAAATATTCGCAAAGTGATGGACACCGATTTCCACGAAACTTAACAGATAGAAACTGCACATAAAATAAACGAATAAGTGTTTTTCTCTTTTCTGCGGAAAAACGGGTTGAAGGGGCTAATTCCCCGCCCCTGAAATATATACAAAAAAAAAACAATTTGGGTGGAACATCGCAATACAAAATAGACTTAAAATCAGCCAATACGTGATTTTCTTCTTTTCTGCAGAAAATTGGTTTTAGGGGTGGGGGCAGATACCCCTCCAAACATGTAACGTAGTCACCATTTTGCGAAATTCCAGAGTATAAACAACATTAGTGCATGCACGGTTCTAACGAAACTTTCTACAAAAATAGTGCACATAAAAATAATCTAATACACATTGTTTCTTTGCTGCGGGAGAACTGTTCGAGGGCAAACCACCCCCCTGAAATATATATCAGACGGCGCCTTTACATCAAAACATGCTTGGAGATGTCTCTGCCCCTCAAATCACTTTTCCGCAGAAAAGAAAAAAAAACACGTATTCGCTGATATTATGCTTTTGTATGTGAGAAGTTTTATTCAAATTGATTATGTCCTTCTGTCACTTTCAGCACCACTTGAAATATATTTCAAGGAGGGGATTTCGCCCCTTCAACCCTTTTTTCCGCAGCAAAGAGAAAAACACTTATTCGTTTATTTTTATGTGCAGTTTTATCTGCCAAGTTTCGTGAAAATCTGTGTGCATCACTTTGCGGATGTTTCTTGTTAGTCTTAAAACCATCTAAAACATGTCGAAGTTGGTACCTGTGTCTAACTTGTCCAAAGCACGCTACTCGCCGATGCATGACTAGGCTATCAAACAAAACATATATTAAGACGTCCATCGTAAAATAAAAAACTTAGTTAGAACTGGAAATTTGATTCATATTGGTTTAGATTGGAAGTTGACGATCAAGGTTAAATATTTGCTCTGGTGTCTATCTTTCGAAACTAACCTACCCGGTGGACCGACAGCGAATATCCTACAATCGCGGCCCCTATAACAACGGTGGCTATCCACCACTGCCCTCCGGCAGACCGCGACGGCGAATATCCGACATGGAGGCTGTCCGCTGCTGGCCCGATGGCGGAGGCAGCAAATTGCTAAGGGGGCTCTCCGGGTTAACAAAAATGAGTCGGTTTCAGATCTGGCACGGCATCTTCTTTTCTTGTTGTTTTTCTTGTTTTTTTTGAAGATGTCAATAAAATAAAGGATCTTTTCCTTGACGACAATTTCAAGAGTCCTTTATTTATTTCTATGAGGAAGTAAAACATGTCGATGTTTCACTGGAAGTTGATGAAAATGACACTTTTTGCGTATATCAAAAGCTGTTGAAAAACATCTGGATAAATTTAAAAGTGAAAAATCCTTATGCAATTCTCCTCAACAAATTTCTGGTCACCCTGATTTAGTTAATCATTGTCCTCACTACTATCTGCGAATAAGTAGATTAATTTGTTACGTTTCCTGTAAAACACTCTTGTCTTAGTTTAATATTAAGGACTTGCTTTAGCTTAATCTTGTGTTTAAACAGCTTGAGAAAATCTGAGCATAAACCTAAAATTTGACCTTAAACCGTCCTAATAAATGCTTGAGAATGCATGCGCCATCTGTTGAGAAAAGAGTAAGTAGCCTCCTAATGCACATTTTACAAGTAAAAAGAAAAGTGGAAAGTTGTCAGGTAAGATTACCAGTAGAAGAATTATCAGTGCATGCAGCAATATGTCTCTATTGTGCAAGTACTTGAAGTTTCAGTTTCGCCTTCCTAAAAACACAAATAAATTCATCTTTTTCAGCAAGTCATCAATTTTTTTTTTTATCTACTACACAGTGCTAAAAAGACAGGTAGAATTCCAATACGCATTTTACAAAGCTTCTGCTCCAAAATTTACCACAACAATACACATGATGTGGGATAGCTGAAGGTTTATTTGTTCAATTCATTTGGTTGGCAACTATGCACCCGGCGGTGTGGTTTTGTGATCTCATAATTGAAACTGATAAGGTTTCAAGCACATTAATTTTACATATACTCCTTATCTTGCATGAACAGTCCCCGTTCAATAGGCCTAATGTTCAGAATGCTCGTAAACTTCCAAGTACGTACAGTCTTTCGAAGAAATATACCCTATCAGACAATTGCTTTGAGTACTCACGTCGCAATTTCTAGCCATATGATTACCCCCTCCCCCCATGTGTCCCCCTTTTGTATGCACACCTCTCTCTCTCATGTCCAGAAATCCAACATGGCGGAAAGGTCATGTAGGCGGGGCTCTTGCCTCTGGGACCCATTTTACCCTCTGCTTTGTAACTTCCCTCGCACCCTATTTGTCAAACCTGCCACTAGAGTGCTCTGGTGTAGGCTACTCAATTAACTGCCGTTTTAACGCAGCTCATAAACCAATCAGTCATTTACGGGGACCTGTGAAAGAATGGATTTTTTATTTTTCTGTAGCTGTGTTGTGGTGCTGTGGAGAGTTTTCCATAAGCGGGGATAGAGGAGGAAGAGGGGGTGAACTGGATTGAAGCAAAGTGGGGAGGGGACGAGATGGAGAAGCAAAATCCAAGCGAGAGAGTGAGTGAGAAATGAATGCTCTTGTGGCCACCCACGATACATTTTAGTCCCTCTGGAGAGATGCTGTGGTTTCCAATAGCGACAGATGTTTTCTGCGAGATGAAATATAGTTTCCGATCTTAACGAACATGGATGATAATAATTCATGATATTACATCATTATATGTAGACCATTCTTGTTTAACCAACTTGTTTAACCAGCTGTCTATTTCTGAATAATAATAATAATAATAATAAGCTTTCTACGTCTGATATTCTGGACTATATGGTATTATGGTAAATTTTGAAATCGCCAAAATTTCTGTTAATATATATTTTATATCTATTATCCTATATCCACTCTGGATTTCCCCGAAAAAAAAATAAACTTGGTACGTGCTTGACCCGTGGTCAGGTAGTTCACTTCGCGGATTTCAGATCGATACTGGGGAGGCGCACAGGTCAGAGACCGGAGCCAACCATTTTGACTGAGATTTCCCAAAGTTTTCCTTAGTTGCAGAGGAATGGTGCCTAATTTAAGGCTCTGGTCGCTACTTCTCCCGAAAAGTACTCTGGTACGATTCAATTCACCGGTATTGCTACAGTCCCAAATATTTGCACATCCAAAACTACAGAATTATCCCCCTCCTTTTTTTCTTTTTTGCAATGACGCCAAAATAAATTATTTGGTAGAATAAATTATATATTCACTATGAATGTAATTTATGAATGACACGTTCAAAATAATTCCTCTCAGTCTCCTGCAAATATTTCTATGTTCGTTGATAATTTTTAATTGAATTTATCTGTCCTTTGGTATTTATTGTTCAGGCCGAGATGGGGGAGATATCAGTCAGGGTCTTACTTAAGGCACCATCACAGCATTCGCCTGGCGACACTAGGATAAATCCTGGAAAACATCAGTTAGGATAATCGGCCGCTAGATTTGAATCCGCATACCTACTCGTTGCCGATCCAAAGCTCGCTACGTTACCGCTAGGACCACAAGTTTTTTTTGAAACAAGCTTATCATTATATTTCAGACTATTGAACCGCGCTAATTTTCCTCTAAACTGAATGCAATAGCTGTGTATGTAGCTTAAAACTTCCTATTCATGAAGAAGACAATTACACAATCTCCAAAAGATGGCAGAACTATCTCCGTATATGTCTAATGTAATTTTATCTTTGCACAAAATTTCAATGCTGCTCCTACAAATTCAAGTCTAGAGAGTTCTAACTTTGATAAACTTTATTTTAGATGGGCCAGTCTAGTAACTTTTCACTTCAGCACGTCACGATTCGCCCATTTACAGCCAGTTAAAACCCACACCCATGCCCCTGCCGGGATTCGAACCCGGGAGCCGTTGGACTAACGCATCAGACTGCACGGCTACCCGGTCGGCAGAGAGTTCTAATTTTCATTGAAAAAAGTTCATAACCAATTCAAGAGTTCGATCAATGCTATTTTTTTTATTTCCTTTTTTGTTCATTGTTGAAAGAGCTTGATTGTTGTTGAGAATATCATAACCTATGAAGCGATTTCAACAATGAACACAAAAAAAGAAAATAAAAAATCCGCATTGATCGAACTCTTGAATTGGTTATGAACTTTCTTCCCTGAAAGTTAGAACTCCCTAGGTTTGAATTCGAAGGAGCAGCATTGAAATTTCGTGCAACGATAACAATACATTAGACATATACGGAAGTGGTGCTGCCATCTCTTGTTGAAGATCGTTGCTTGACATTAACCTTAATAACTGTAAGAAGAGCAAAGGAAATCGGTGAGCTTAGCATCTAATGATTTAGGAATATTTTCTAGACGTCTGATGTAATGAGTAAGACCACATTATACCGTACTGCTATACTGAATCTGAAATTATTGCAAAAAAAAGGTGTTGCTATAATTTTTAGCGCTGTCCCTCCAACTCCCAACGATTTTTGTTCATTTTTAATTTATGTTTGTCCGCCTGTCTGCAACGCAGGCTAGCGCCACAACTAAAGCAAAATGGGAAAAATTGATTTCAGATTTTTTAGTATAGGGACATTGATATTAACTTTGTCCAACTTTCTTTCCTTGTTGATTTATGCAAACCGTTTACAACAGCGATTTTTTTCTCTTTTGTTAGTAAATTGCAACTTGTAGATGATATTAGGTCCTAGGGATTTTGCCAGACCCCAAATGGGTCTCTCACCCCCAAAAAACGTTCTAGAACACACACCCTAATTAAAAAATATGCAGTTAAATAAAGTTGATATAAACCCTGAACAACTCTATATACACCCTCTTAATTTTGGTTTTACACTCCTCCAGTGATTTCGCCAGACCCCCTATGTGGTGGGGTGTTTACCCCACAAAGTATCGACAACAACCGCCAACTTAAATTTTTTTGCTGTGAAAAATCAATAGAAACCGTACAAAACTTCACTTACAAGCTACCAATTTTTGACTTTACACCCTCCCAAACTGAAAACCCTGGCGGAAACCCTGGTCCCCCATTCCCAAAATGAAGTCCAGTTGCGGATTCAGAGAGGAGGCGCCTCCTCAAAGAAAAATACTTTTATAGCATTATTTGAACAATTTATCTCAGAAAAAAGAACTTTAATTTGTTTCTAGTCAAACCTAATTTATCTAGAATTAGAAATAGACATCTCGTATAGGCCTAACAGGGAACTGATAATGAAACTTAGCAATGATAAATTTATACTTTAAAAAATTCACTTAGTGGGAAAAAATATCGAAAATGTCCTTGGTCCAATCTCCCCTTTGCCCCTCCTTATGAAAATCTTGGATCCGCCACTGTAAAAAAAAAAAACTTGTTTGACCCATATTCCGCAGCAGCACAAAGTTGATTGAACATTGAAAAATTCAGTTTTTCGACTTTTGGTTGAACCAACTGGGAAATAAAACATTAAAAAGGCGGGCGTTCATGGCTCTTCTCAACAACCACAACATGTGTAATACCAGGTACACTTTCTTGAACGCTGTTGTTTTTTAAGAGACAATTAACTCTCTGAACTTTGAAAATGTTTTAATAAATAAGGAAAAAAATGAGAGGTAATATTTTCCCAACTTTTAGAGGCAATTTATATCCCGGTTTTTTAAAACATCGGCCTTATTTGCGCCATGAATGTTCTTCAATATCACTAGCGAGAAAACTGACTTATTTAGTATATTATTATAAGGCTTTAGGTTGTCATGAACATAACCCTGCTCTCGGTATCTATTTTTAATTCTTTCGTAGTGTCATACCATCTGCATGAAGAACCGTTTTACATGGTAAATAACTTTCGCAGGTCATTTATATACGTATAACACAAACAGTAATGGCCCCAAGACTGAGCCTTGTGGAACACCTTCTAGAACATTTGATCTATCTGATAAGGAATTATTCAGTTGTACTCTCTGTTGTCGACCCTGACAGTATGACGATATGAGATTAAGTTCTATACCAGTAACGCTATAATAATTTTAGTTTATTATTATTATTATTAATATGCGACACAGTATCAAAGGCTTTACTGAGGTTAACGTGGTGGAACTAAACTACTAGAGTCACTTATTAATATAAGAGAAACATCGTTTGTGTACATATTTGCATATTTAAGGATATAACATGTGTTTTTCCTTTACAACTTAAAATAATTTTGAAGTTTCGCGTACATCGGGTTGCATAACAATCAGGGTGTGTGGTGAAATAACATTACATCAAAAAAGGAGTTTAAAACCTTCTACAAAATATATGAAAAAAATGTTCAATAAACATGAATACAGGATTCAAATGGCCAATATATGATAGTAGATGTCTTCGTGTCTCAGTGGTTAGAGCACTAGTCTCGTAAACCAGAGACCGAGCCGCCATAGCTCAGCGGTAGAGTGTTGGCGTAGTATTTGGGAAGTCATGCATTCGATCCCAGCGACCGACCATCCTGACTGAGGTTTCTGCAAGGGGTTTTCCTCAGTCACACCAGGTAATTGCCGGGATGGCATCTTCCACGTAGGCCCTGGTGGACACCTTCCCGAATTCTTTCCCCTCCCCTATCCCGGCCTGAACCTTAGATATTTAAAGGCCATAAATAAAATTTAAGTTCAAAATTCGTAAACTAAGGAAGCAAATGTACTTGTTTATCGACAAGGTACAGTTATCGGTACAGTGCTCGCCTTCTAATCGGGTGGAGCCGGGTTTGATTCCTGGTTCCGGTCATCCTGAATGAAGTTTTCCCTAATTTCTCCTAGGTCACACCAGACGAATACTTTAATTGTACCTTGAAAACGGGCAGGGGCGATTCCTTCCAAAACCCTTCCCCCACTTGAATTGTTGTCAAACCTACGGAGTATAAAATGTCTGGAACTGAACTGTATCTAAATAAAATAAACTGTTAAATAAAAGAAATATAATTGTATTTTTCTTTAATCACATTTAAAAAGAAATTAAATCTTCCGTTTATAAAATTCATCTACCATTTGAGGCATATTGAAAGATAATTGTTATGCTCGTATAAACTTGGTACTGACACAATGATGCACTTCAAGAGTTCTATCTATGCCGATTTTCTCTTTTTTATTCATTGTTGAAAGAGCTTCATTGTTGTACTGAATATCCAAATTTATAACATTGAAGGTCAACAATAAAGAGAAATGAAAAAATCGGCGCTGATAGAACTCTTGAAATGGTTGTGAACTTTCTTCCCTGAAAGTTTGAACTCTCTAGGCTTGAGTTTGTAAGAGCAGTATTGTGATTTCTTACAACGAGCCCAAACAAATACCCAGTGATCCGGTCCAAAACTTTATAAAATAAAGGAGAAACCTTAGATAGTATGGTCGGTCACTGGGTTCGAACTCAGGACTTTCCCGAATGGAAAGGCAACAATCTAACAATCGAGCTATGGCCTCTTGGGTACCACTTGTACCATTTTTCTCTCAAGTGTACACGGAACACACACACACACAAACAAAACAGTTGGATTATATCTTGTGGAATGGTATTTAGAGGAAGTTAGACAAAGATCTGAGAACCCTATTCTTTACGTCTGGTTTCCTTCCAAACTGCTTGGTCCTTTCCATCTGTTGACCCTCATCCAAAGGTCAAGTCAAAAAAGATTCGGTTGCCACCAGTCCGTGTGTGTGCGTACCTCTTCGCATTTATTAGTGCGTGTGTGTGTGTTGATTGTGTGTAAAAGAGCTCCAGCTTGGTGGAGATAATTAGTAACCATTTGGTCCTATTAGTGTGAGGTTCAACCCGTCTCCATTTTTACCAATCTCTCCACCCTACCCTACCCTTGCGCTAAATCTAGAACGAGGGCCGTCAAAACTTGTAACATAAAGAAAATTTCCCAAGCAGGCCTTGGCGGCCTTTAACTTCTGACCCTGTCACTATATAAAATTCAGAAAACGGAATGAGAGGTGGGGGGGAGGAGGGAAGAGGAAGATTGTTTTAAAAAGACAGGAAATATTACTCCATTTAATTTCTTTCGAATGACCGAAGGTGCCTCGGATATAACTCACTGTCGAAACGAAGTTGTGAACAGATAGGTTTCGTAAACATACCACAAAGCAAAGCTCGTTAGATCTTCAGTCTTTCTACAAAAGTCTCCCTGTTTTCACAGACAACAACTGGAACTATTTTTTTTCTGCAAAAGAAATTGAAGGGCTAGAAATACGAAAAGTGTGGCGTTCTGTACTATAACGAGAGAAGAACTGTATCAATTCCCGTGTCTGTTCTTTGGAGATTTCTTCCTTGAAATATCTATAAACTTAAAAACTTCACTTTCATTAAAAAAAAAAAAATACTAATAAAGTACAAAACACATTTTATAACTATTTATAACTTTTACGAATTTTATGGCAAAAAAATATAGCGTTCAGTGCTTATATAAAATTATATTTATCTTAATATAAATTTTACATAATAGTAATCGCGTTTATTAATTAATAAATAAATATTTATGAGCACTCCAAGCTTTTTACATACTTTTCTTTAATTCACAATGTTTCATTGTATCCTTAAATCTTGCAACCTAAATTCAACTTATTTCCCGACATCATACAATGATGAAAAATTTGCACAGCGACGTAAGTCGGGTGACAATGCAATATTCCATTGTTAGTTTCATATATTTATGTATTTTAAAAGCATATTTTAATATATGTTTTTTTTTAATATGAATATCTTTATCTTAAAATAAATACCTGCAACGATATTTTGTTTGACTGGTTGCAGAACACTTTAGTATTTGAGTCACAAAACATTAACTTGAGAAAAAAAAGTATCCGAACAACGAAATAACTAAAAATAAACTTTACTCACTTTTCTTAAACAATTAGTAATAAAAAATAAAAAAAATACTTTTGTTTATGCATGACTAAAAAGAAAAGTATAGTGCGCGCCAATTGAAGAATTTATAAAGTGACTGTATATGAGAGCGCATCACATGCTTTTCTTTTTAGTCATGCATAAACATTTTTTTTATTTTTTAGTGGAAATTGTTTAAGAAAAGCATGTATTTAAAAAGTTTTATTATTATTATTATTTTCTTTACAGATTTTTTTTTTAAATTCAGATTGATTCATTGTGTCCTCAAATCTTGCAATATTAATTTAACTCCTTTCCCTGTTGAATTTTGCCTAGCGACGTAAGTCGGGTGAGAATACAATATTCAATTTTTGCTCTAATATATTTCTATATATACAGTATTTTAAAAGCATATTTTTATTAAGAACTCCCCTATCCTAAAATATATACTAGCCAGCAACAATGTAACATCTGACTGGTTGCAGAACGCTTTAGAATTTGGGTGACATCCGCTTGAGGAAAAGTATCCGAATACCGAAAAAATTAGAATAAAAATATTTTTAAAAAACCTTATAAATACACATTTATCTTAAAACAATTCGTACAAAAAAGTAAAATATAATTTTGTTTATGCATTACTAAAAGAAAAGCATGGGGACGAACCAATTGTAGAATTCACAAAGTGACTGTAAAATATTAGAGTTCACCCCATGCTTTTCTTTTTAGTCATGCATAAACAAAATTATTTTTAGTACGAATTGTTTAAAGAAAGGTATGTTTAAAAAAAATATTACTTTTTTAGTCATAAAATTCATTGCCTAAAAACATAAATTTTAGAAAAGAGGTAAAGCTATCCCGTGTGCGATGCGCAAGCTCCGTGAACGGTGGACGGCGTATGGGGGATGTGGGGCATATTCTCGACCTACAGTACTAAGTGATGTAGGATAGTCAGTCTCACTCTCGACCGCCTTTACCTTCCCAAGGTGCTCGGGGGTACCAAGGACACTCTGGTACTCAATTTGATAGGAGGTTGAGTGCACCTCAGAGTCTCCTGCGTCCTCGCCAGGATTTGAACGCGGATCGCCCGATTCATAGTCAGACGCGCTACCGCCTTAGCCACGGCTACTCTGTATACGCTTTAGTACATTATTTTAAAAAGAAAAGTGATTTTCCAAGTTTTATATCTGTATATATTCTCATCTAGAATGAAATAAAATCTTTAAATAATTCAACTTTTAAGAATTTTATGACAAATAAAGCGTGTGAAGCCCTCATAGAAAGCGAAGTTTATATTAAAATAAATGTTACATAATATTATTGTAA
>JAGDQP010042450.1:0-16543 GCA_022664845.1 Lepisma saccharinum | reverse complement strand
CCTCACATACAGAGAGATGGAGAGTGAGAGAGAGATAGAGAGACCACATACAACCTTTAAATCCTATAATGTAACCTAAGTTTCCATAATGCACAATAGGCGTTAAGTTAATTGCAACAACAGCTGAAGGGTTATGTACGTACAAACTCAATTTGTAATTAATGTGTGTCCCTAAGCTGAAGTTATTATTCAATCTAAAGCAAATTCAATGTTGTCATTATGGATACATGAGCAGGCTTACATTCTTCTCCAAATACAGTACAGTACGAAGCAAGTTGATAATTACGGTTTGTAGAAATACACTTCAATTTACCACACGACTTCCGCATAGAATCTTCATGAGATAAAATCATAATATTGTAATCATGATCAATTTAAAATATTTGTTACAATATTTTCGAGAAACCTGGTTCAGTGTGGAGGGTCCCAACTTCAAATGAGTAGTTTTTCATCCTAATAATGATGTTCATTATCAAAAAGTGAAAGACAGAATGATACAACTAAATATGTCTTAAATGCTTCCTTCGTAGGAAGTTTATTTCACGGATAGAAAATTCATATTTATGGCCTTCACATCGTCTCAGGCTTACAGTTAGTTCACCATGTCGTACACTTTGCTATGTACGTGAGAGTATCAATGACTAGAAAAGCGGCTTTGATGTTAATTTCACTATCTCTTTTTGACATTTGTCTTGTGTGAAGGAGGAGAAACAGGGAGTCAGAGTGTCAGAACACGGGGATGTTACACGAATCCTCCAGATTGTGGGGGACATTACTTCTGTCATTCCACGATCATCCATTGAAGATCTCTCCCCTGAAATATATAGTAGTATTAATTAACCTTGGCATCGAGCTTGCCGCCATAATTGTACTAAACAACAATAATAATATATGTTTACTAAAATCAACATTCTGAATAAAAATTACATAAACCTCTATTTGTACTTGTGATCACTAGCTTGAGTAGAGAATGATTTGCAAGAATGGGATTGATGTAAGAGTTTAATATTTTGAGGTCTTTTATTGGATTTTGCATCATTAGGTAAGAATTTTGAATGTTTCATATAAGTTGATATTTTCTACCTTACATTAGAAGGGTGATCAAATATCTGTTTGACGTGTGATGTACAAGGAAAATCAAATAATAGTAGGTTTTCTAACTACCGATATTCTTAGCCTGTGTGCATTTTTGTGGACTGTGAGTGCCTCATGTTTTCCCTTATGCTTTGTAGAATAAGAAAAGCGATGGTGGACGTCTAGAACACGCTACAGGGAGGGGAAAGGGAGGAGAATGCTAACCAACAAATTTTGATCTAAGATTTTTTGAAGTCAGGAAAAGGTTCTTTTATTAGAGTTAAATGTTTTAAAAATGGTCTCATTTCTTTTCTTTTGCTATCTAATATATGGAAAGCGATGGTGGACATGTACGACTCGTGACAGAGAAGGAGGAGGGGAAGGAATGCTAACCAACAAATTTTGATCTAATATTTTTGAAGTCAAGAAAAGGATTTTTTTTAAATTAGAGTTGAATGTTTTAAAAAGTGGTCTCATTTCTTTTCTTTTGCTATGTAAAATAAGAAAAGAGGAGAGGGGAAACTTTCAGTGTGTGTGTGGGGGGGAAGGGGTAAACATTGAAGGGTTAGAATAGTTATTTATGTAATAATGAAGTCTGAAATCATGTCATTTTTGTTTCAGCTTAATAGATTTTTAATATTAAAAGGTTTTAAAATTCGATTGTGGGTATCTGGGACTCATGACAAGAGGGGAGGAGGGAAGTTTCAGTGGGGGTAAAAACTTGAAGGGTTAAAATAGTTCATGATGTCTAAAATGGTGTCAATTTTGTATCAGTTTAATAGCTTCTTAATGTTAAAAGTTTTTAAAATTCGATTGTAGGTATCCAGGAGGGGAGGTGGGAATATAACTAATATACAGTAACTTATCTTACCAGTTGCCTCCATCTTACAAGCTTCTTCCACCAGTTTCCTCCATCTTGTCCTGTCTCTCGCTGTCTGCTTGCAGTTAACTGCTTTCAATATTCGGAGGTCCTTTATAACATTATCTAACCATCTTTGTTTGGGTCTTCCTTTTCTTCATGTTCCTTTTGTTTAGGATGTCTTCTTCCATCCGTTCCAAATGGCCCAGCCACCTCAGTCTTTATGCCTTTATGTATCTGTCTTTATTTTTCAGGATATCTTCTTTTTCTCTGTTGGAGCATATTCTCCATTCCTCTCCAATTTTGATGGGAACAAAGGTCACTCTGATTACTTTCCTTTTGAAATATACGTAAATCATTTTCGTTTTCCTTAGTGAGTGTCCATACTTGCGAACCGTATATTAGCCTTATAAGTGTTCTATATATTTTCAATTTTGTGCTCCATTTATCATCTTGGTTTTCAGTAATTGGCTGTTGGAGTGATATGCCCTATTCGTTCCTTTATTGCTATTATTATATCGTTTCTATTATCTATTCAATATCCTAAATATTTAAATGTGGGTGCTTTTAAGGTCTTCTCCTGTATTGTAATATCCCGTTCATTTCTTCTATGTTCTGTAGTTGTTATTACCGTATATTTAGTTTTGTTTACGTTCGCCTGTAATCCTATTATCTTGGTTGCTTCTTTAATTCTGTATACATTCTTTCAGTACGCTCTCAGTTCTTGCAATATTACTTTTACATCATCGGCCTAAGCACAGATCAGGCTGGTTTTGTACATCATTGTTCCCCGTTTACCTTGTTCCCCATTACCATTTTGTGAATGGCTGTATGTAAAGCTATTATGAACATTGTTATTGATAGTCCATCTCCTTGTTTAACTCCTTTATTGTATTGGAATTCTTCTCCTAATAGATGTTCTATTTTTACTTTTGCCGTTGTTTAGGAGAGTGTCATTTGTACCAATCTTATGAGCTTTTTTTGGTAGTAGAAGATTCTCTAAAGCCTCTATGAGTCGTTTTTTGTTCACACTCTCAAACACCTGCTTAAATATGATGTGAAAATCCGTGCCATGTCTGTAGCTTTTTTTCTATTTCCTGTCGCATGATAAATAGCTGGTATATTGAACTATGTTTTTTCCTGAATCCAATTTTATCTTCTTTTCTCGTGCAGAGGATGTATTATTCATATCTGTCTGGCACTTTTCTTTCTTCCAAATTTGTTGTATTATATCATATATTTCATCCTTCATTTTAGGTCCTCCGTGTTTTATTTCTCCTATAGTTATGTTGTCTTCTCCCGGGGCCTTATTGTTCTTTAGTTTACTAGTCATCCCTTCTATTACTTCCTTTGAGGGTACTGCTTCGTCATCTTCCTTGTGTTTTTCTTTCTTGTGCGCGTTAACCATATTGTCTTTATCTATTCGCGCCTGGCGCTTCTTCTTGCTCTTCTTCTACCTGTGTCTCAGGGCTTAATAATTCTTTAAAATGATCTGTCCATATTTCTACTATTTCTTGTTTCTCTCCTACTATTTCTCCTTTGTTGTTTTTGTATCCTATCATTTTTGACTGATATCCTCTTTTCATTCTCTTCTTTGCCGCATATAATTTCATAGTTTCATTTTCTTCGTTTAAATTCTCTATTTCCTCTATCATACTTTTTATCATTTCATTCTTCTTTTTGCAAACCTTCTTCGCCTGTTTATTCAACTCTGTATACTTTTCGTAAATGTCCCTTGTCTCTCTTTGTAGCATATTTTCTTCGGTTTACCGTGTTATTATTGGGAATTTCTAGGTTCCTATATGTATTTATTTGTGTGGAAATCTCGTACTCTTTACTACCATTTGATATCGTATTGCAAATTGGATTAATAGGTTTTCATTTTCATTGCTTTCTGCATGTAGTTTATATTTCCCGGTGACTTTCGTGACTTCTTTTTACTTCCTGCTTTGGCATTGAAGTCGCCTAGTACTAATATTTTATCATGCTTAGATGTATTTTCGTAAATTTCCTCTAATTTCTTGTAGAATTCTTCTTTCATTGCGATATCTGTTTCTTCTGTAGGGACATGGACTGTGATTAAAGTGAGGTTTCTGAATTTGCTTTTCATTCTGATTTTGCTTATACTCTCGTTGACTGGCGTGTACTGTATGTAGTATCTTATCTCGTAAATGTTTGCGTATAATAAATCCGGTATAATATTGTACAGTTTTTGTTGGCGTTCCGTTATAATATAATGTGTAGGTCTTTTTCTCAATTAGATCAAAATTTGTTGGTTAGCATTCCTCTCCCTCCCCATCTCCCTCCCCTGTCACGGGTCGCACATGTCCACCATCGCTTTCGATATCTTACATAGCAAAAGAAAAGAAATGAGACATTTTTTTAAAACATTCAACTCTAATAAAATAGCCTTTTCCTGACTTCAAAAAATATTAGATCAAAATTTGTTGGTTACCTTCCCCTCCCTCCCTCACTAGTCGCGGATCCCGGATGTCCACGATCGCTTTTCTTATTCTTCAGTAAATAAGGAAATAAATTATATCACTCGCAATACTTAACCACAAAAATGCACACGGGATGTAATTGCGAAACCCATTATAAGAAACCCTGTGAAATTTCGAATGAGTTTTTTCTTCCACAGTTTTAAGTTTCCTTTTATCTTTTCTTCTTTCAACATCATAAATTAAGACATCTGTGTTACACTGAAGATAGTTGAGTATCTTCACAGTAAGAGAAAGATTAAATCTCTGACCTATCATCAATTTTCATGAAACCATCAAAAAAACATTACGCCAGATATATTTGTTCAGACTGTTGCTACAATTTTCTCGTTCGCCTGCTATATTGCGTTTCGATCCATCTGTTTAAGCTTAACCGGTTAATGTTTCCTCAGATACATCAATACAGTAGATAAGCCGTTTCTTTTACTTCACGGTGAACGAAGAATAACCACAAAACTTCCACTTAAAAAGACATTCGATTTTATATTAAATATTTAACTCCGTCCGTTTAAACTACAGTAAGTTGGCCAATTGTGAGGTTGGGGAAGCGGAAATATGAGATACTTCTGTCTTCTTTTTTTTCAAAAAGAATATTATTCAAAGCTAGATATTTCCTTCGTCATTATGAAGATTCGTTCTGCTGCTAAACTTGTAATATTTTGTACATCAACAGCAGGTAATCACACAGAAAATATATCGATTTAAACACAGCAAGATGCGAATATTATCTGATCCCCACCTATCGAGACAACATTGTACATAGATGGTGGGGTAAAATTATATGCACTATATTATAGGAGCTCCTAAAATCGCATTGACGGGACCACTCAGTAATGGACAATATTTTAGTATTTCTAAAATACTACTTCTTTTTTGCTGTATATTCCATTATTATTGTTTATTTGGTTTCCTAATGAGTCATCTTCATAATAAACTGAAATAATTTCTCCAAATTTACTTGTCGAGATACAAATTAAGAAATTCTAACATCTGACCAAAATTATATTAATGGGCATTGCCAGTAACAGTAATAAGCATACTAAGAGCCACTAATATGCACTACTTAGCACACTTCCAATTTAATTTAATTTAGAAATAATTAGTCAATTTGAAGATTACAATAATCCTAATTTATAATAATTACAAATTGTATAAATTGCGTAAGAGAACGATCTGTTTAGTAAAAATAATTATTTGTTATTGTAAAGAAGCATTTATCGTTAAAGTCTTGTAAAAGTTTTACATAACACAAAATAGGATGAACAATAGTTTAGACAATAAGTAAATATTCTTATGAATCTTTACTTCAAACTGGGAATACCATCACTTATCTTTAAGAAATATCTATATTCCACTGCACAGAAATGTTCTTCAGACTCTAAACCTTCCCTAACAACCACATCGCTACTACATATAATACAGCATTTTCTTCGTCTGATAAAGGAATTTAAAAAAAAGCTGCTCGATTTCTACAATTAAATGTCTTTACCCTGGTTTCGGGTTGCTCAGCAACTTGGTAATAATAATTTGACTATCTTTTGTTTTATTTACGACATTTAACGGTTATATACATTTAATTGTCAATCCACTGCGTCTCAGATAGTGACCCAGAAATTGGTGGAAGCGCTTTACCACACTAGTCTCCATTATTTGACTATCATTGGTGATAGCCAGGGATGCTAAATTTGCTATAGTGACGACACATCATAGTTTCTGGCTATAGAAATTAAGGATCACGTTTTGATACATACTGAATACAATGTTTTTGAAATTGGGAAACGAACATGCTAAAGTGATTTTTAACATAACGTTATTTTTGTTATAACTATACAAACAAACATTTCGAGTAACATTTCAGTTCAAATTAATATATCATATGCCCCGTCCCTCCTCTGATGAAAAATTTCGTATAATGTATGAGATGGCTGATTTCAAGATGGCAGCCGTGATGGTCTCCTTCGTAAGTAGTGTCACCTACTCACCACTTACTAACAACATTAAATTTGCATTTCTTGAGTGATTTCAAAAATAAAGGCGTATTTCCGAACTCATGGGGGTTGAAAAAATTCTGTGTTGACCAAGTATAGTGAGGAAAATTGGGGAGCTGCTGTGAATAAAAGACAGTGGCGATCACAGTGAGAGCTTCGGCTCTCCTCTGCCAACCCGTCTGGTCAGCGTGGGAGCAGTAGACCAACTCCTTCCTCCGGGGAGAGGCCTCATCCACTAGTGGATTCAATATGGCTGTGATTTATTAATATAAACCAACTTGCCTAGAACAACTTAAGCAAACAAAATTTCAAATTAAATAAAAAATAATATAATAATTGTATCAATAGTATCACTCCACAAATCAAAATATCAATCACAAAACTTTCAGTCACTTGCACAGACAAATGTAAATCACTCCAAGCCTAGTTAATTAACTCAACAACAGGAATCACTATCTACTTGTAGTAACATCATTGAAGAAACATAATATAAATATCTATATATATTTAAGAATCATAAAAAAATATAAAATAATAAAAATAAATAATTATTGTAACGTAGTGACAATATGAATGGGTTTCAAATGTAATCAGAATCGGTTCTATAATTAAATGTAATATTGTCAGAATGAATGAATAAATGAAAAGCAGATATGGATGTGTTACATTTTATATATGTTATGTAATTGTATTTCCAGAAAAACAATTGGTGGCGGATTTTGACGAATAATGTAAAACGATACAAGTAGCTACATCTGTTACCAGTCTTCTAAGATTTTTTTAGGTACACCCTAACTACTCAAATGAAGATCCTGTAGATGCACAAGTGTATGATCGATGTGTGAATGTTTGAGTGTTTTGCATGAAACAATCACTTCCTAACGGATGCGATAAGTGAAAAGAGTCAATACAGACTTTTATCTGTGTTTCTTCACTCTTCTTGCATGTGTGGTTTACCAGGTTAACTATCTAGTTTGATCCGATACAGGGACTTTTACAGAATATACAGTAATGCATATTCTGGTTTTTGCCCTCTTCCAGTAAATTCTTCCCGCGTTTCTCTATATTCTTGTTTCACCTTCTTTTTTTCTCTTTTACACATTCCAATTCGCTGTGTATGTCTCCGAAAGACAAAAATAGTAGATCCATACCCGCGACAGACGCTTTAGTTGCATGTAGTATGTGCATGCGGAGATCGCCAGTAGAAGTTGGAGAGCGGTCACTTATCAGGGCGGGACTTTACAGTCAAAACTTTTCTTTTTTTTAATAATATGTAATACGTCCCTCTTTCTATTAAAGATCGAGCGATATTCAAGATGGCGTTTACGAATTGTGAATTTGTATTTTTGAGGCCTTTAGTTAACTTTGGCTCAGGCCGGAAGGATGATGATGGAAGGAATGGTTGAATGAAGAAAGTGGAATGAAACGGGAGAACCCTGAGAAAATCCACGCACATGTGCTTGTGCACGAGCAGGGATCGAACCGACGGCTCCAAGCACCAGAGATGAGCGCTCTACCTCACCGCGGCCCCATCTCGTCAACGATAAACGTAATCACCAACCCTTTACCCTAGTGCCCATTAATGCGAATGTATTCTCCATTCCACTAATTGTTTTACTAATAAACGCATGTTTTCAGACTACGAACACACTGTCAGTACTTATTAAAATGAACCAGATTTTTAGCAACTGCACCCGTCTCTATGAACTAGAGCAGGCATGGCCAGCAGCAAGCCCGCGGGAGCCATGCAACTCGTCATGTACTTTTGTGCTGCCAGCGGATAGATAGAAACGATACTAAATAATATTTATTATCATTTTACTTATTAGTTTCCGTCGCATTTTTTCTTATTGATATACTACTGATATTTATTATTTGTAATGATGGCCCGTGATGCTACCACTCATAACATATTGACAATAATAGCAAGAAGTTGACCCCAACTGCACTAGAGCAATTTTAATTTCTCACGTTTCGTGAGGTCCCAATCTCTTCTCCCAAGTTTGGTAAATAATAAATTATGAATGTGAATAGGTTACTTGTTATTGCGCATGCAATACTTTCATTGTTGATTTTAATACACATTTGCGTTCTATAAAATAATGAACAAAGCTCTTTATGACTTGGTCTATCAATCGAAATATTATTTTTCTTCTTTATCATAATTACTAGTCAAATATTCTTACGCCTATTCTTCATTCTTACGCCTCAAATATTCGATTTAATTGCTACATCTTGCATTCATGTATTTTAAACTTAAAAGTAAGTTCTCAAATTTAATAGATCTGTTTTAAATTTATGTTTTGTTGAGTATGAAAAGAAAGCCTTGGCCGTTTTACACTGAACATAATAGCAATGAAACAATTAACATAAGAAATAACAATTTATTAGAAACAAGGAATGCGGAATTAGATGCGGAACCATACTAGCGTTCATCTATACTATTACAATGTTAAACGGATTCTAGGTCTCAGTATGAGACCGCGTACGAAGGGTGGAGTGGCACCTTGGCTTAGGAGCAAAAGCTCAGATGTATAATAATGAGGATAACTAAGGTAATTTAATTTAGAACACAGGGTTTTTAAAAAAATACGAATTCACTTGTAACCAAGAGATAGATTTAACCCAATCCTAATATGGTTGATAGACCTTGAGAGGAATATTCATATCAAGAAACAGCCATTCAAAACCCTACTTGCCAACTTCAGTGCTTCTGAGCGTCGAATCAGGGCTTCTTGATGCTTGCTTATCGTACAGACTACATTTCCAAAGGCCATGGCCTTAGTGGTTCCTGGACAATCTTGTAACTGACTTGGAGTAAGATATTCTGCAGTTAGTCGTCCTTTTCAGGGTCGGTTCGACGGGACTCGAACCAAAATTTCAGCTCTTAAAGGACGCGCTTGCATCTTTTCTGTTCGTCGGTTTCTGTGTACTCCGGTTTCTTTCTCTCCTTTGTTGTGTTGTATCCGGAGACGTGTTTCATTTTTAATAATCTCTGGTTATGGGTTAATAATGTGTACATTAAACCGCTTAATCGGTATGCTGTTGATGGACCTTCTATCGCACCAAACAAGTATGAGAGGATGTGTGACAGCAATACTACTATGATGTAATGACGTCGTGCAATCCATATTACTGACAAGTAAAGTACCCGAAGTGAGGACTCGAGTTGCTCATCAAGTGATACCTTAAATTGAAGCTAGTGACGAGTATAGTACACCTGTGAAATCCTAGCTGCAGAGCTCCAGAAATAAAAATGTTATGGCGGGTCAAAGTTCAAAGAGAAAGCGAATTGTATTGAAACAACAATATTTCAATATTTGGATCTTTTTGCTTATTTCCTGGAAATTGACCACTGGATTCGGATACAAGAACGTACATCGGACGCAATATTTCACCATCCATGGAAATAACCGGCATGATCATATATGAATGAGTAGTAGCACTGACTGATCCAAATGCACCTCTTACAACCACCGTACCTTTAGTCCTGTATGCATGGAGTTCCTTGTCAAATCGACTTTGATCAGCATTTAATACTTGACGAGGATTCAGGTCTTCTAGTAGCATAAGTTCTTTCATGGACGTAATAAATGTCGTAGATAAGTGATGTAATTCAGCCACTTTTGATTTCCACGTTTTGCTAACCCTATGCGTGATAGAACGACTGACGATATTGTTTCTCTTTTTAAAATTAGACAGCCAGTGACGAGATGCCTTGAATTGTAGAGTATTATCCGGATCTAGGTCTTTACTTATCTGAAGAGCCCAAAAGCGAAGAGTCCTGTCGTGTATAATTGCACATCTCTCGACCATTTCTTTGAATTTATCGTGAACTGCTGCATTAAGTTTCTTATAACTGGGGTTTTGCCTTTTTTCTCATATTCAAAGAGGATGTTTTTCGATTGAATTAATCTATACTGTGACTTGACAGATGAAAATTTCCTTCGTTTCTTTTCCGGGTTCTCATTGTGTGTCCAAAACATGTAAGCTGCTTCTTTATAATCATCGTCCAAGATGTGTTTTTGTTTTTTTGGCGAAGGCTAATATTATTCTTCACCTGAAGAAGCTACAGGTGTCGGAGACTCTTGATGTGTTTGAGAACCTTGCGATGTACTTGGCATTTCCTCATCAAAGACGTCATCACCGTAGTCTCCATCATCGCTTTCATCACGGTTACCAGCAAATCCAAGAGTTCTAACTTCTTCTATGATTTGCATCTTGTCCTCAAGTATCTCCACTATTGGTTTGTACAATGAATCTTCATACCTATTCATTCTCCTATTAACAAATCCATATTTCTCATACAGAGCATGAACTATAGCACCTGCTTCCATTTCCTGGAACGAAAACAAAACAGAACTTTTATTGACATCAATAACAGGAGCAAGCATGCACAAGGACATTCATACACGTATAAAAGAAAGCGGGATATCAGGCAGAGAGAGGGATATCATTCTACACATTACATTAATTGGGAGTAACGTACGACGTATTACCATCGGGATAATCAGCAAAACATGGACATCACAAGCAGCTAAATTCGCTTTCTATTTGAACTTTGACCCGCCATAACCTTGTTATTACTGGAGCTCTGCAGCTAGGATTTCACAGGTGTACTATACTCGTCACTAGCTTCAATTTAAGGTATCACTTGATGAGCAACTCGAGTCCTCACTTCGGGTACTTTACTTGTGAGTTTCTAGAGCCTTAAAATGTTAATACTTGTTTCTTTATGGAGCTATGTGTTGCGGACTGTTATATTTTTTGCTAGTCCTTTCATCTATGATCCAAGAGTCCAGTTTTCGACACTTCAATTCAATCTTTGGTGTGACTTCCGCCTTCGCTTCTTCATATTTACAAAACTCGCTACAGTTTTTTTCTAAATGTTTCTTGGCTATAATTGTTTAGTGCTAATTGGATCCAAGTCCACCAATGCATCCACACAAGCGTACTTAATAAGAATACAAAATCGAACGTTTAGAGCTGGACAAAATGTAAATATTGTGCAACTGGTATTAGAAGTTGAAATTTAACAGGTATATGGTTATGCTGATGAACAAAAATAAGCTGTGTTTGAATTTGAAAAATGCTGCAGGCGATGTGTATTTCCAACATTTCCCTAGGCATACCGCGGCTTCCTTACATTTCGTAGATTGATGTGTAAATTTACGAATACCATGCTTTTACAGTATTGGCAAAATTACTGGTCTCATTAGTTGAAAAGTTATACACAAAATATACTTCTGCAGTAAGTTCATTTATTAACGGAAGAGTATCAAACTATTTGCTCTTTCTTACAAAGGTGCTTTGTTAGTACTTAATATACCCACTTTTGACCTTGACGAGACATCGATCTGATATGCTTCTAGATTCAGCGGCATGATGCTACACTCTAATTATGCGTTCAATTAACTGGATTTTGCTGGTACAGAGCGTTTCATATATTTTGTTCTTCAGATCATTCCAGACGTTCTCAATTAGATTCAAATATCAACTATTTCCAGGCCATGAGAGCAATTCTATATCACTTTCGTCAAAGAGCAATTTCACCCGAAACGAAAGAAAGAGAAGTAAAAAGGAGTTTATGTGGAAGCAAATATTACGTTTCAACCCATATGGAGTTGTTTTACAGTGCTAGGCCACTGAAAATAAGTTACATCGCTTTCAAAAATTACTTTACTCTTAATATTTTTCCAATGAGTTCAATAATTTGGTCGATACTGTAGGTGACGGTATGCTTTTCGTTCTTAAAAACAGAGTCGGTATGGCATACTTGGTGCACACTAGTTCATATAGAGCACTGAAAATAAACCTTACAAAAAATTATTCTGCGAACATTAACTAAACTTTTTTCGTTGGTTTATGAGTCAACCTCGTATATGAAATATTATTTATTTTCAAAGGTAATGCTCAATGTATGAGTAATCATAGAGATCATATGAAATTATGGAAACTGAAGAACAAAGAACTGTCTCTCAATTCCTCACATGGAAAACATCTGGATTGACTTAACGTACATACTTGGGAAATTTGGAGTTAAACTTTCATTTGTGTTAAATCACAGTGATAACTTGAAAAAGCTATTTTTTCTTTTCTTTTTTTTTAAAAAAGGAGAGAGACAGAGAAGCATCAGAAAAGCGAGTAATGTAACAAGTTTTGAAATTAACCACATGAATATTTTATCATCTCTTGTGATGATGTTATACATTGAATACCAGCACAAACGAATAAAAAAAAACACACCATAATTTGCAATCGAAATTCTCTGCTCCAATATTCCACTCTCCCACTCAGTCCGTGTTTCTCTCACACCAGCATTATTTTCATGATTGAAAAAAAAGAGAGAATGATTATATCATATGATGTGACTAGGGCAAGAGAGGCTGTTGGGGAAAGGGTTAAGTTGAGAAGAGAAATATTGTATTCATGTATATGAAACAACAGTACAACGAACCAAATGACAGAGAGGTTCTTTTTTTAGTTGTGAGTGTCTGATGAACGTTAAAAAAATCATGTGTGTAACATTACCAGAAAAATCTATACGCTTGATTGTGGAGGGAGAACGGTGATCTCGTCACGTGTGTGCCATCAATCAACTGAGTCCGATGTTTGCAGAACTCCGTGAAGGGTGAAATTTCCGACGCTCGCAATTGATGAAATTGAAAACGTGGAGGCCTGCGGGAGTGATTAAACAGGCATGAGTGATCTGCAAATTATCCCTTGCGAATGCCTGTGCCCGTTATACCGCCATCCGTTGATCATGGAGAATGAAGATTATTTACTACTAACAACTACGTTAACTCTCTCTTTCTTTCTCTCTCTCTCTCTCTCTTTCTCTCTCTCTCTCTCTCTTTCTCTCTCTCTCTCTCTCTCTCTCTCTCTCTTTACTACCACTGCCTTTCTTCCTGTACTAGAGCTATCTAATGATCACGTAGTCAATATTCGTTTAAAGAGCAATCACATTCCGTGACCATACGAATCTGTCAAGAATACTGATAGTTGTCAGAAGCATCAAAGACAAAGAGGAAATACCTAGATAAACAACCACTATTGTTTCACGTAAAGTATATTTGTGACTGCCAAACATGTCAATAGATATGGTATACTTGAAGAGAAGTAAGAAGTTTTTCTGATGGTTAACAGGTATTGAGTATACAAATGTTCTTAAATTGCTAATGTCCTATAGGCTATGTAGTTTGGTTTACGAGAATATTTAACAATATTGAAACTAAGTTTTAGTGCCTTTATTATTACAGGAAATACGAAAGAATTATAATTTAGATCACCTTTTATTTGGTATCTTGAACCAGAATTTAGATTGGCTTTCGTCCTTGAAATTTCTTGGTGGAACATAAACAGTGTCAACAATAACTTTTCACAGCTTGTAAGAATTTGTATATCATAAGTAGCTCTCAACAGTGTACTGTTGCTTCAGATATTACCTCCTAAACTATTTGTAACGAATTCATACAAAATTTATCTTGAAGTCCTCTCAAGTAAGAAGATCCAAATTATATTTAGTCCATTTGTGTAATCTCTACTTTCCGAAATAAAGTTGTTCAAGAAAGTATATTTTAATTCACCTAACATTATCATGTAGACAAACTCAATCTAAAGTAAATGGCTGACATCCATTTATTGTCGTGTTTCAGTATTGATAAAATAAATATATGCTCGGTTTAATTTTTTCAACACTTTTCAGAACCGCAGAAAATCGTTTTGGGGAGAAAGAGTTTTTTTTGTCAAATACCTTTTCGAACCATGAATTTTCACTGTCTTTTGGTGTAGTTGTGTGTGTGACAATCGATGTGTGGCAATCGATGTGTGGCAATCGATGTTGACTACAGACTTCGGCTTCCTCCTGTTGATGATTAAGATCTAAGTCTCACTCAATAAGATTCAGATAAACATTTGCTACAGGACTCACGATAAACTAGTAGTTCTACAGTTCTCACCACAACCTTTGTTTTCTTTCTTGTTTAATATAATAATAAAATTTTCAACTGGAGAGTATTTTTTCCTTGTTAGACACTTTGGAAATAGTTTGAAAAGTTTTTCCTTCATATTTTAACTTCCCCATTTAAACATTTCTGCTGATTATGTAATCTTCCCTTCGAAATTTTACTTCCTTGTTCTTTTAGATATTTCATCCATTTCTTGCAATATTACATCTAGAACCTCCAGAAATTTTCTTTCCTTTCCACTTTCCTTACGTCTACCTCGTATAGTTTTCTATGGAAATTATAAAATATTTTAATTTTCTCTTTATTTCTAGTTATGTTCCAAACAGGTCTCTTAACTGACATTTGTTTTCTCCTCACGACGAACTCCTTTTAGATTTTGTTCATACACTTGCTATCCTCTATGTTTCCTTATTTTTTTGCATTTTCATCCACCCTCCCTTGTATACTTCCTCCCGGTTTTATTGTTTATGATATTTTCTCTTTCCTTTATGTCCGTGCTTTTCTTCATCAGAAGTTCCTGTCCTCTAACATTTTCTTCTTTGTTCTTTAACGCCAGCGACTACCCTCTTCAAATGAAATGAACAGTACATCAGAAACAACTTGCAGAGCAGAAGAACATAGAGATTTTCTAACGAAACATAATGCATTACATTTTAAAGTACATTTCAGGTGACTACATCTTTTGCGACACACTGTCGGTTTGCCAGAATGAAAACTAACAATAGTAGTCCACTAGCAGCACCATCTCATCGATTCTGGTACTGGTTTGGCATCGTACTAAGGAAATAAATACTTCGTGATTGAAATATTCTCAATGGTCATCGCATAGGCCACCTAAATATTTTAGAGATAAATCCAGGCTTGAGTGGAACAAGTGTGATTAGTGACACGCTACAACCCAGATTGTTCAAGGTTTGCAAGTAATTCAGAAGTTTCACATAGGTAGTTGTTTTATGTTTTCAAGTAAATCTGACTAATTGTAAACGATTTTCATGCTTCTAATTGAGATATAATAATAGAATCGGCAGTTTGAAGAAGGTAATATACGCAAAAAAATGTGAAAATCGACTTTATGCCGAATTTGATATCTGGAAGGGATATCTATACAATACACAAAGAAAGCAGAAAATAAAACATTAGTAAAAACTTGAAAAATAGGTGCGAAATAGAAATGGGCAAACATAGCGTAGCAGCTATTTTTCACTGCTACATGGAATAAATTGTTATGACTGCTACAACCACTTACTGGCTTAACTGCTACTTTTTTCCGAAGTTTGTTAATGGTAAAACGCATTGTTTCCTGTTTTATAAACAAACAGAACTACTGGGAGAACGGAACAAAATGGCATAGAATTGTCTGCGGAGAGGACAACCATGACGTGTGAACATCAGTAGTGTCTGTTACCCGTGTACGGAATTGATATAAAGAGCTCTCAAAAAGTATTGGGTAATAGTTGGCTACGTGGAGTAATGGATGAGGTGTTGGAGTTGTAATACAGTTGTCGCGTGTTCGATACCAGTTCATCGAAGTTTTTTTAAAGGTTTATAATTTATTTATATTTTAAATAGATTATTTTTAATTACTATTGTTTATTTTGTTTTATAACTTTATTTGCATTTAAAGTTTTTTTGTAATCTTTTCCGTTTGGTTTGATTCTGTAGTCTAATTCAGATTTAATAAAATGATAAAAGAGATGGGTAAGGCATTGGACTTGTGATTCAGTGGTCCCGGGTTCGGTACTGCTTCACCTAAAAGTGATTTTTTTAAGAGAAACTCCTTTTTACTTTATACTTTAGAAGGAAAGCTCTGGTTTCGCGATTAGACTTTTATCTTCCTTTGAGGCAGTGAAAACGGTACGCACATTAAACAGTCCATAAAATTCACAGACATAGTTTATAAAAAATGAACCAGCAATTTCAAGAAGGGAACAAACACTAAAAAATCGAAATTCAGTTTTTTACTGAAAACGCACCTCAATTTATACCCGCTCATCATAAGGTAGAAGGAAAGAACGATAGCCAGTTATAGAATGATTTATTTGGCCTTGGAAATATTAGTCAGTTTGAAGAAGGGAACAAGGCCACTAGCGTCTCAAACAAGAAGGCCTATTTTCTAATGTCTGAGAAAACACGATTCAGTCGCGTGTGCAATAA
>JAGDQP010042449.1:0-16543 GCA_022664845.1 Lepisma saccharinum | reverse complement strand
GACTTCCTTTGTATTTCATAGCGCTTCAGCACTTTGCAAACAATACATTTATGTTGTAATTTTTACAGTTTGTTGGCTGACCCAAACGGCACGTAACCCTAATCTTTTTTAGACTTCAGCAGGAAGGGTGTATATGTAAAGCTTTATGCGCCGTGTCGACAACTTTCAACTCCGGAACTACTAGGGCTAGGAATGTGGTTAGGTGTCGTCGGAAAGATCTCGGCGCTAGCTTAAACCCGTATAGATGATAAACATTGCAGGAGCGGTACCAGATATAGGGGCAGTTCATATCTTTGGAATTACTAGAGCTAGGAAAGTGATTGAGGTGTCGTTGGAAATGTCTTGGCAAGACGAGTTCAAACCCGTATCACCCATCCAGATAGCAGGGGTGTATCCCAAACTTCGGGGAGGGGGGAATTTTCAACTTTGGAACTACTAGGGCTTGGAAGGCGATTGAGGTGTCGTTGGATAGGTCTCAGCAAGACGAGTTCAAACCTTTCAACCAGATAGCAGAGGGAGAGCCAGAGATAGGGGAAACAATTTGTATCTGTGGAACTACTTGGGCTAGGAAGAGGGTTTTAAGGTGCCATTGGAAATGTCTCGGGAAGACGAGTTCAAACCTGTATCACTCATTCAGATTGCAGGGGTGGTTCCCGATTTTTAGGGAGAGATTTCAACTTTGGAACTACTGTGGCTATTAGGATGGTTGATGTGTCGTTTTAAAGGTCTTGCCGCAATTTTTCTAACGGTACAATGATCATATATATAGGATGCTCGCTGCTGAACCCTGGCGGTAACTTACAAGCACAGTCCCCCGACTGGGTTCTGCCTCATTTGTTCCATAAAATAATATAAGATAAAATGAATTTTATGGTAACCATTTGTTTCATATTCGATGCATTGTAACGTAACCTGACCTCAGCGAACGTATCGTATCGAAACTAAAGCTGATAGATAGAAAGGATGAGAAGTTTTATGAAAAGGCTAAGAGTACAAGGAGTGATTTCAAAAGAGGTACCCCGTTAAAGTTCGATTACATAGATTCAGTCTTTGCGGATAGACTTCAGGTACTTCCTTGGAAGAGGAAAACTTTTGGAACAACGGTTCTAAACGAATCGAACCATTAAGCCTGTCCATAAACTACCAAAGTAACTAACAAGGGAAGTATTTCGGTTCGAACAGGATTTTTTTTTATAAGACTTTGTACATGTATTCGTACCGTAACGATGATAATGCCTGCAAAATAATTCGACCATGTGAAGTCTCGTTTGTCCACTAGAGGGCGTTAAAGTTTGGAGCATGGAGGAGACAGCCGCTGTAATGACTCCCGTAGATTCGGTTTGAACAGGCATTTATTACCCAAAAGATATACATGAACATACCTGACAAAGACTGCAAAGCCACTCTACCGTGTAACGCATAGTTTGTCAGATGTAGGCCAGTATTTGTTCTTCACAACTGTAAATTAGTCTTTTCCACAAACTGAGTAAAACAGAAGGGAGAATCACAATAAGCAGAGATCTTCGAGAGATAGAATGAAAACTGGCTTGATTTTGGGCAGCGTAGAATCCACTGGTGAACGGTTGTTACTGCTGCGATGAACTTGCGAGCTCCGTAAGCCATAGAGTGAGTTATCTAATACAGATATATAGAGAATTACCAATTTTACTACCAAAGCTTCCTTGTACGATGAATATGAGATGGTCATTTCTCGCCACATCAAATACATGCAAGAGAAGTTTGTACATAACGCATAGAAGTTTGAGTGTGTCTTCCTCTATGACACCTAAAGCAATGCTTTACGAGACGCACTCAGATCTATAAAACACTTTTATTCGTTATGTACAATGAGACATATTGATTTTGCAGGTGCTTCATGTTAAAAATATTATAGAACTGTGGTCATCGACGAGAATATTTATGTATAAGAGTACTTCCTTGGTAAGGAGTTCCATATGGAGTTTGTCTTATCAGGTATTCCCAAGATCTGTAGTACTCTTGATTCTGGTATTGGTACTCCTTTTGTGTGTTTGTGGCAGAGATTTAAAGGTTAAATCTCGTTTGTAGACTCTCAAAGTCTAGTAAATAAATGATTAATTGTACTACGCCTATTTTACCTCAGACCGACAGTTGGAACTCACTATCCTAGATTATTACCACATCATGGAGATTGAACCAAAATGACAATCAAGAAAAGTAGACATCTGGTATAGAGCCGAATCTTTTCAGTTAAGGAGATGCGGTACCTTATTGCAATTCAGTTACCGAATGTGTAGGTGATGCTAACGATGAGGATATCTCAGGATTTTAGTAATTTCAAGGTTGGGTAGTACCGATCGCCTAACGGGCAACAAGGGTGTTCCAGTTCAGCAGATAACTACTAAGGCCAGGGGAAGTTCCTCTCGTGGAGAGAGGAAACCCGTGTTGTTGACTTTTTCTTACGAATTCGAAGATTGCATTAATACGACTGTTCTGACAAAAGAAACGCAGAACAGGAAGTCAGAAGGAACGTTGGGTAAAATATAGTAACATAAGCACTTCCAATCATATACAACAGTTTTACACTTAACTTAAAAAAAAACAACAACTTATTTTACGTTTATGTAAACATCACACTTTTGATCTAATCAACTAAGCAAGTTTGGGGTAACAGTGGTAAGCACTACGGGCAATTTTCAAGATTTCTACAATATAAGTATTCACTGCCTTAAGTCTTGAAGAATGGAATCTGATTGCCAATGACCTAGTGCATTCAATTTTTATTTGTTAAGAATAAGATTATGATGTGTGTTAAGTGATTATATATTTTCATTTCAGTAATTTTGGATCTTGGAGAACTTCCCAATTCAACATTATTGAATGATAACATTAAAGCTTACCCATGGCATATTGATACCAAATATTACACTACCGACATTCATGTGTGTTCTGTGCCGAATAAGACGATAGGAAACAAGGAATTTGCCGACAGTGTTGAAGCAGTTATTCTTAATTTTGACAGTAATAAGGTTAGTTGAGTGTAGTGTTATATTAAAGTGCAAAATACAAGGCTCTCGTAGGCAAGGTTGTGTTGATTGTAAGAGTTTTGTAATACTTTTGTTTACAACTTCGAATATGAGTGTATGTATCCAATTTTTTATGTAGCCTATCGATTTTGTTTGTGTTCCGTCCTAATAACTTCTAACGACAAGAATACATGTGTCGTGGGATCTGAACCATTTTAAGGTTTGTTTCCAAGGCAGACTGCGTTGGATCTTCTTCTAAATAGAAGTGTTTGTATATATAAACACTATAACACAATACACCTGGAGACACAACACCTCTCAAACCTTTCACCTGGCTTCGTTATATCGATGACATTATCTTAATCTGAATTCACAAAATCACTGGAAACCTTTCTGCAAGACTTCAACTGCACTTGGTTCTTCTCCAGGGAACACAGAACCTTCCTAGATGTGAATATCTGGCTAAGAACAGTCGACTTGTGACAAGTGTCTACATCAAACCTACTAACAGCATGCAATATCTCCATTTCAGTAGCTCCCATTTATACCATACCAAACTCTTTCTCCCATACGCTCTTGCTGTCCGAGACACCCAGATCTGCTCCTCTGTTGACCTGCTTCAAAATGATTTCAGTACCCTCTCCTTAGTTCTTACGGGCCGTGGATATCCCAGTTACCTTATCCGTAAACAGTTGAACCGTGCTAGAAATCACCTAAACTCCAACCGACCTTACCGCGAAGTTCCATCCGCCCCAATCTTATCATTCAGTACCGTTTTAGCCTTCAAAAGCTCCTCAAACTGGCGCACCCCATACTCACTGCATCAACTGAGACTGAAATAGCTTTTCTCTCATGCCCCAAAAGAGTCTATCGCTGACCCGGAATCTCAACACAATCCTACCCAGAGCTGGACCCATTCAGCCCACAAACCTGGTAGGTGCAATAGACCCTGCTGCAGATTTTTTTTTTTTAATCCGAGTCTGACCGTCAAACAATCCGTTACTCACTAGACTTACCCGCTCTGACCCTCCGGCAGTTGCATATCTTTAAACCTCATTTATCTTTTACTCTGTAACCTAGGTTCCACCTTCTACGTTGGAGAAATTCAAACAGCTCGAACAATCCGCATCAAGAACCATCGGTACTCCTCTAAATCACAACTTCCGCATCTCCCTATACCTGAACACACTTCACACCATGCCCGATCTTTTGACGAAACCTTTCGTGTCAGCATCGTGAAAATTCTGAATCCTGACTCACCTGGCAGAGTTGGGGTCGACGTACCTCTCTACCCTCTCCGCCAACCATGAACCCGGCTTTAACTGCATGTAACTCCCTGCAGCACAGTTCTTCGGTGCTTCCTTTTTCTATGCTCTTCTCTTTATTTTCACTTTTATTTTAATTTCCTCTATTTTCCATCACCCTTGATTATCAATCGTACTACTAATTGTTGTTGTTTTCCCCTTCCCTGCTGATTCTTTATATTCTTATTCCTTTAACAACCCTCTCGCCGACTCCTAGTAACCTTCGCCATTTGGTATTTTTCCGGGTCCTTCAGTTATTTTCTCGCCTCCGTAATGTGGCCACTCGATTATCTGGCATTAGTTGGCAACATGGTCGTTCACTAGCATCAGTTCTCAGTGTTGCCAACAATTGTAACTTAGAAGTAACTAAACAGCAATCTAAAAGTAGCTAAAACTCTTATCTTACCAATGTTAAAATGAGGTGTGTTTGTCGCTAAAGTGCACAAAAACTATCTAAATGCCTATTCATACTATAGGAAAGTGAAAATCTGTAGTCGCTAAATGAGTATTCAAAAATCACTAGATTTAGCGATGATGTCACTAAATTGGTAACACTGTTTATCTTCTCTCGTATTATGTGAAAACGCTTCGGCAAAACGTTGCCGCTTTCCTTTGTGTTTCTGAAAGTTAATGTATGTCTGTCCAGGTAGTTATGGGTAGTAAGTTATCTTATTGTTTGATTTCACTTTGTTTTAAGGTTAATGTAACGTAAAGATCTCCAACAAAAGATGGCAGCACTATCTCCATATATGTCTAATGAATTTTTCTTGTTCCACGAAATTTCAATGCTGCTCCTACAAATTCAAACCTAGAGAGTTCAAACTTTCAGGAAAGAAAGTTCATAACCGATTCAAGAGTTCTATCCGTGCCGATTTTTTATTTTCTTTCTTGTTCATTGTTGTTAAGGATCTCCAAACCTATAACAACGAAGCTCTTTCAACAGTAAACAAGAAAGAAATAAAAAAAGTCGGCACGGATAGAACTCTTGAATTGGTTATGAACTTTATTTCCTGAAAGTTTGAACTCTGTAGACTTGAATTTGTAGGAGCAGCATTGAAATTTCGTGCAACAAGAAAAATACATTAGACATATATGGAGATAGTGCTGCCATCTTTTGTTGGAGATCTTTGCGTTACATTAACTTTAATGGTAAGAGAGGTTGATTTGTTTATTTTAAAATTCATTTCTGAGATTTGTTAACATAGATCAGAAACGTTTTCTTGAAGTGACTGGTGCTGTACTAACGAATGATTGTCTTTTAACATTTGTGGTCACTCGTTAGTACAGTGCCGGTCACTCCAAAAAAACGTTTCTGAATACGACTGAGATAGTTTGGAGGTTTAATTAACACTTGTCAGTAGTCCTATATCAGTGTTTGTTAATTCCCGCACTTAATTAGTTTTGTAAGTAATTTTCTCGCCCAGCCTCCGTGGTCCAATGGTTACAGTCGCAGTTTTCGGAACGGTACTGAGGAGGCACGTAGGTGCCTATTATCCTAACTGAGGTTTAACTCTAACCACTACCCCTCCCATTTGTCCCCCCGCGAAAGTGTTCGCCGAATGACGCCGTCCCTCATGCACGTGATGGATTTAAATTCGGGGCAGGACTTTTTGGCGTGAGTTGTGTGTATGACAACTTAGGTTTGGCGAATTTTCCCTAATCTTCTAGAAGCGAAGGGTTTGGCTAAGGTAATAGCAAACAAACACTTTTAATTTTCGTAATTATATTCTTAGTGACTTTATCATATAATACAAGATTTCACAATATGTATATTGTGATAAGAGTGTTTATATTTAGTTGCATGTAACTAAAATTTATGCATTAAATAAACAGTTTTCTTTGTAAAGTAGTGTACAAACAACATGTGAAACTAAAATCTCAACCTGCCAACTCCAGGTATAGTAAATAAATGCTTTAACTAATATTAAACTCATATGAAGTTCAATTGCTAATCTCTAGCTATACAAATATCACATTAAATTGCGCAGTATGTTAAGGTCAAAGTTTAAATAAAATTTAGTGCCAAAAGTTTGAAGTAGTTTACTTGTGGATAATTAAACACAATATGCATACATAAACAAACACATTACTAAAGCATAATCATATACCTTTAATTTCACACTACGCTCGTGTTAAGCCAAATTTCATTAAATTTTTTAGCCAAGCTACGCACATACTGCGTACATAAAAGAAGGAGCACGTACTTCGCGTCCAAACGTCACGTACGCTTTATATTACATGTGCCTCCTGTTTGAGCCATAGGGTGGACTGTTATGCCCTTGCTTACTATAACTGGTCTTACACCTGAGTGCACGAACGTGTAGTTAACTCCATGTTAGTTGACCAGGTTCAGAATCTTAATCTTGACCCGCCCTCAGTTTTCATGGCACCATTCTGGTTGCTTAACACGGTTGACTCGCTGTTGAGTCTAAGCCTCGCGCAGAGGTATTATTGCTACGTCATATTCGTTTGGTGTATGATTGGATGTTGTCGAGTAAACGACGAAGTACGAAATTGCGCGGGTTGTATGTAAACAAAAAAATGTAAGAGATCTGGGCAGTGGTGTAGACAAAAGAAAGATGCTCACTATTGAAATGAACAAAATAAAATAAGTTAGGGGCTCTTTTATTTGATAAGTTTCGGGTGTTTCACACATTATGTTTTAATTGCATGGAATACAGTTATGTACATATATACATAACGAAATGCCTGATCTAATCTAGTCTTACGACATACCATAACATTAGTTTCCCCGAGTATCACGCCATATTAGTTCGTGTGGCAAATTCAAATATTGCCAAAATTACACGTTGAAATGTGTAATAAGTGTATTATAATGCTTGTAATTTATAATTACCATAGAAGAGAATACCTAACTGCAAATCACACATTCTTATGATATCAGAAGCAAAAATAAAGATACACAATTATTCAAAGAGAAATGTGTCCAATATGTGGCCATATATTACGAGACACACCCACAAGGAACTTTCACTCAGAAAGTACCCTTGTACACTGTTTAGTTACTGTACATATTTTTGGTTTATAACAGTTGCATGCAAAGGCAGTTTGCCCTCTGCTACGAATATATTCGTGCATAACATGTGCTGGCGCTTTTGAACCCTCACTTTGAGGGCGTCCCGTGAAGTATGGCTCATTATGTTTCGTGTGGCATTAAACTGATTCTGCACACTACACATATATCAATTTTAAGATGCTTATATCTAAAATGCATGTCCTATGGAGACATCGGCTATACTTTAGATACTTCCGTGGATCGCTCAAAGTACTGTGGTTTTCGGTTAGATTAGGCGATAAACTTTACTTTAGGGTCCTCAACATCTGCCAGCTATTGAACAGTATGTATGTACTATACCACTCATTCTCTTGCAATTAATTGTCAGCCACTTCTATACACGCATAGCTAACGCCAGCAGTCAAAAATGTGTTACGAAAAGCAGTATCATTATGTCTTTACGTACGTACTCGAATTGTTCAGAGTAGGCAAATTATGTAGACAGGCAAAGGAATACTAATAACGTTACTTTGCGCTGTGAATGTCACGTGTTTTGCTACAAACATTACGGACATGATGTCAAGTCAGTGAAAACGAGTCGTTTAAAGACAGGTTAGATTATTTTATATTATACGCAATGCATATGACTAATATGCTCACCTCCAACACAAAAGCAGCAAATTAGTCTCACGTACTATTCGCTCTCATTTCACACTTCCATGACGCGATAAACCCGTTAGGCTAGCTGACATTAATTAATATATTGATTGGAATTGCTTGGGAAAGTTGAAATCCATATTCCTCACTCTGGGGAATATCTAAATTCCATCCGAAAGACCTTTGATAAAACATAGGACTCATCATCTTGGATCTGCAATTGATGCATTATTTCTGCAATATGTCATTTAGCAAAATCGAGAGCGTTGGGTTATGTTATATCCGAATAATTTCCTTTATATGAGGTATTAATAATTTGGTCTGTACATGATATCGGATTAAATATAAGTCGAGAGTCTAGACTGCTCTTGCATAACGCATATTGAAAGCATGGCCTGTACTTATTTGAAGGGTGTAGATAACAGACCATCCCGATGTGTTGCATTGACTAAAATAACTTACCATTGATGCGTACAAGGGCAAAATGGGACTAAATATTATTCCCTACGTAAGCAGTAACGTATTGCTATTTATAACGTAAATTAATCCACATTTCCCCCGTTTTTGATCATAATAAACGGAGAGGAATAAGTAACGGATGCCCTACACTTGCTTAGTCTGTTTCTTGAAACAAATTATTCTTTAAAGTTTTCGGCCTGAGTCAAAGTTGCCTAAAGGTCTTTAAAAAATAAATTGTAAAGCTTTCGAGAGTATTGTTTAGATAACGCACTACACGACCAGATCTTGCAAATCTATTAAATTCTACGAACATATCATGTTCATTAAGAATTTCAACCTCTTCCAGATGTTCCACATCCATTCTCGTACCTCTGCTGTACTTCTCTTTACATAAAGCATATTCCCACAGTTGACCATTCCTTAACTCAAGCTAATCGGATGGTTAGTTTTGACTAAGGTTTGACCACTGGTTAACTCTTGAACAAGGTTGGTGCACACGGGCATGGTTACGTAACTCCGTTTCTTTAATTAGTGGATTGATGAAATGCAAGTAGTGTGTACTTGAGAATATTTTTCCATGTTTAATATATTAATTGGGCTTTAGTCCATAGTTTAAACATTTAATTTCGTTGCTTTTTAAGTTTTAAAGATTACTCAAATATATTAACGTGATATGAGGGTCCCAACATATGTAACATTTGATTGTGGAAATTTAAATTAATGAAAACTTTGAAGTGTGTCCAATATTTTTATCTAAAAGTAGCAGAAAGTGTCTTTATAGGAGAGAGTTACTTTGTGTCATTGGTTGTAGTGCGTTAGTATGGATGCCATAAAAGTAAATTGCACTAACTAACCGTTAGTTAAAAGTTAAGTTTGACAGGACAATTAAGAAAGTGGGTGAAGAATGATATTTTTTAATAACAGAACATCGAAGAAGGCTGATATCAATATAAATTATAATAATTATGTTCTTTATTTCTTTCCCTTGTAAGCTAGTTATACGTACCACACGTAATGATAGAAATGAAATGTTTCAAATATTCAGAAAATTATCTTAGCAGTGGTAATGTAAAGATTAGAACACCCAACCGGAAACTCCGGAGATCCGGATTCGAGTCACACGGCACTGGACAGATTTTTCTGTGTATTTTTGAACATGTAAGGCTTCTTGTAGGCTTCTTCTAGTAAAACATTTGAAGGAAACAAATATGATTTCATCGACTTGGGTAACTAAATTATTTATTTGTGCATGTATAAAAAGGTAAGAAAGTGAGGTGGGGTGATCTGTCCCACGCTCGACCGCCTTTGTGCATGTATATAGAAATGTATTTGTTTGCAGCAAAGAAAGCCAAAAGGTTGTATTTTTAGTGAATGGTTTGTTTTACTGTGGAGCTCAACGTAATTACTTGTGAAGTACTAGGTAACTGGCGGGAAACTTCGGAGGGAACTATGTTCGAATTCTAGTTCTCTCCGAAGTTTTCCATAGGATGCCTGGTCATATTCTGCCGTATCGGATGCTGACTAGACTCCCATTAGCATTACTGCGCGTGGAAATGGCGAGTAAGTAGCTTAGTATTAATTTCAGACAATTTCGTGTAAATATGTACAAAAGATCTGGATTGGTGACACATTCTGTGGGTTATATTACTATCGGTTTGAATTCAGTTTTTTGGACATTTGAAGGAACTATAATACTGTTGCACTTACAAGTGCATATTCAGATAAAATTGTAAACTTTACTAAGGATAGATGGTATTATTTTTTTTCACAATAGGTAAAATGGTGGTGGTGTAATGGACACCTTACCCAGCCTGCAACTGGGAGATCCATGTTCGTGTCCCGGTCAGTGTGCTTGTCAATTTTGCTGTTAACATTTACTAAGAAGAATTAGAAGATTGTGTAATGCTTTGTTTCTATTATAATACCCTATTTTATAAGGATAAAGAGGTACTTGGTTATAAAAAGGGAGTGGTCCTAATAAGCATTTCTAAAAAGAAAAGAAAATCCTTGAAGTCTGCTAGAATATTAAAAAAAGTTACTTGTTCTGATGACCGAAACTTAGTGAGCTAGTCCATAGGATGTGCGTAAATACGGAACAAATATAATGTCTTTTTTTTTATTTATTTTTTTTAACTAAATGAAAGAAGTATCTGTTCAAATGGGTGGTTCTGCTTCTGAAATTCTCTACTGCTAGGAAGACTAATTTTTTTAATTTGATTTACGTCCTGATCGAGTACCTTACTTCGAAGGACAAAACTTACTATTAACATGAGGATCAAGCTATAACTGGGGTTTAAATCTGAAGCAGAATGTGGGTGCATAGGCCAATAAGTGATTTCCCACTGTTTGGCCTGCCTTTGTGGAAGCTGGGTTACAGATCTTCACCACAAGCCTTAACCAAAAAACTTTTCTTAAAATTGAAAGATAAATAAAAATAAAACTGACCTGGGACACGCATACAAGTTTTCGTTTAGTCCACTGAACTTTGTCTGATTCATTAGGAAGGTGATGCTTACTTACGGAGTAGCACGTAAGAACAGGAATGATCGGGAACATATTGCATGGTAAAACGGGGTGTGATCATAATGAACAGAGCTAGAATCTTTGCTGTAAAGTTGATCAGTTTACAGATTTGATTTGTCTTCGTGTCAGAAAATAGTCCATCATCAATTCGGCCTGAGCCAAAGTTGCCTAAAGACCTTAAAATAAATTCAAACTAGCAAACCGCTTCAAAACCATTGTTCCTCAGAAACAGACATCAATGTATTTTAGCACGGACAGCCAGTAACATGATACGCGTATTTAAGTTACTCTCATTCCTTATTTGAAACTCCCCAGTTGTCAAGATTTGAAGCGCACTCCACCCTCTCAGCCATCATTTCCGAAGTTGTTTATTTTGTTCATTTAGTGAACAAACAGTTCTTGTGCGTTTTTTTTATATTCTGAACTTTTTTTTTAACTTAGAACATTAGCTTGCCTCATATCTAAGATAATGACACCTCTTGGCCAATTGAATTTGAGTTTATTTTAAGACCTTTAGGCAACTTTGGTTCGTCCCGAATGGACGATGCTGATAGGAGAGCTGGTGAAATGAGAAATGTGGGAGGAAACAGGAGAACTCTGAGCAACACCCCCGCCTCCCCACACGGTCTTTGTCCACTAGAAAACCCACATGGCACGAACCGGGATCGAACGGAGGCCCCCACGCACCAAGGTGAGCGCTCTACCACTGAGACACCGACCTCTTGGCGACTAAACATTCTAAGGAAAGTTGTTTCCCCACAGGGTGAGAGAAAACTAGATAAGTTTCAGTGATGTTTGTTCAAAAAATATTGGAAGTTTTTCAAATTCATTTATTTGTAACTGGATACTGTTGTGGCGAAATGTAATACGCACATGTACTGTTAATGCATTTTGTTAATTAATTTTATATTTTAATGCCCATTTGTAAGTCTTTGTTATTTGATAGTGATTATTTGCAAATACAAACTAACACAGCGTGACCTGATGTTAGATATCTTGTCATTTGATGCAGTTTGCGGAGTAATAGTTGAACTAATAAGTAGTAATTTACAAATAGCTTCAACGAATGGAAACCTATACTTGAAAAAATAAAAAGATGCTTAATAATTATAACGTAATGTTTCCCTTGAGGGGGCACCTGAATTGCCACCGCTATGCCCAGAATATCTGAGTCTGGCGCCGTTACTGGTTTATTTAGTTTATTAGGTAGTGACAGGTAGAGCAGTGAAAGGATCATAACTTGTCTTTTATCCCTTCACCTTTTATTATAAAAATTACAAGTCCACTATTTTAATAAAAGAGTCTCCCGTACAAAACTATTGGAGACTTATTATTGAGCTACATTCGTATCTCAAATTACTTTCTTTCTCTTCAAACGGTTCCATGTGCTGCTGTTGACGTTGGCCCAGACAACGGGCTGTTGTCTGGCTGAGAAAGATGGCCCCCTAGCTTGTAGCTGGCTGGGGCCATGATGAAGGAAAGTCCTATCCCGTAGCAGATCAGGACTTTTGGGGTTTTTGCGTATCTCGTGGCGGATCAGGCAGTTAGGAAGTTGGCCCATCCCGTAGCGGATCCGGCCGGTTAGGTAGGTTGGTCCATCCTGTAGCAAATCGAACCAAGAGGAGAGAGAGGAGTTGACATGACTATCTCTGGGATTGAAATAGTGTTTTCTGATGTGCACCGACGCCTTTTATTCTGTTCGGACTGCTGACTCTTCAGTTCCTGGTCGTTGTCTGCATCTTCGGCTATCTTCGGTGGATTGTTGTCGACTCTCTCCGTCTACTATTACTACCATTTGTTTTGGTAGTAGCACGTGTTTTTACTCATACTATTTATTTACAAACAAAGAGCACGTGACTTGTCGTATATTACAATAGCACAATGCACGGCACTTTACAATAATTATAATTTATTGCGTTTCTTTTCCTAGAAATAATTCAATGGGCAATGTTACTTCTCTTTACAATACTTTGTATTCAGTCTCCAAGTCCCGTGGTCTAGTGGCAAAGGTTAAGTGGACTACCAATCGCCTTTTTGGTGGTGGTGTATTGTGTGATCCAGCTTAAGCCTCTAATTTTGACCGTGATTTTCAGTAGTTACCTTCAGTCTTACCAGGCGAGTGGCAAAATTCTGCTTTAAATTAACGTCTGTATCACTTTGTTCCTTGAGATCTGATGACGGCCTGTAGCTCATGAAGTTCTGAAGTTATTTATTTTACATTTCATTATCCCATTGGTACCTTGTTCAGTTAATAAAAACCAAATATGTAGGCAGGCAGGTTGAAAAGGGGAATAAAATTTGGACGCTTTCCAGGGTTTTCCGACAATGCTAAGACTCTAATGGTGGTCAAGACTGTTTCAGGCTCGTGGCGCATTACAGGTTCCATTATAAATTAGTTATTGCTAATTGTTATTATATATCGAAGGAAACGTTTTGTGTTATATTAGCTGAATCAAGCTCACTGTTGTTGTTATTTTTAAGGGCTCGAATGTTTCTTTACTTCAAGGAAATTCATACGGTGAATTTAAATTTTTTCCTATGTGGATTTAACATATTATTGTCACCTGTTTTACAAGTAAAATAACTGGTATTGTCTACCGGATATAATTAATCATAAAGAGACATCTTTATTATATGGATTAGATAACACTTCTACACAGCACTCAGCGTTCTTACCACTATTAAATTCTTCCAATGTTCCCAACTCTGTTCAAATCCATCAGGTTTCCTGAATTAAGGCACTTATCCAACCATAGCCGTTTATTTCCGTTCTTACACTAAGCTAAGTACTACAAAAGAAGTAACGTTGGTTATGAACTCATTTAAAAGTAAAGTACCTGACCTGTCTATGAATATATGGTTTGTTATTGTTACAGTTGCATTTGTTTGTTTTTTATTGCAGGAAAATGCGTTAGAATTGGTGGAAAGTTGGTTGCCGTTTACTAAAGAATTTGAACCAGAAATTAATATTTTACTATGTGAGAGATGTGGCGAGAACCCGGCTGTTGGTCTGGGGAAAGTTGCAGGTTAGTATACAGAAGTATGCGCTTCAGCGCTGTGAATTATAAAATTTCAATAATTCTTCTGAGTCAGTCTCCGTATATTTGAAGTTGGATGGTTGTTTGATTTTTTCTCCTCGTTTTCTCGAGTTTTCATTTTACATACTTTTTCTGAAATTCACAATGGGTCATCGGAGTCTTCAAATCTTGCAAAGTTAATTTAACTCATTTCCGGACGTCGTACAATGATGAAATTTTGCACAGCAACGTAAGTCGGGTGACAATACAATATTCCATTATTACTTTTATATATTTTGAAAGTATATTTTCTTTTCTTTAGTAAGAACTTCTTTATCTTAATATAAATATTAGGCCGAAACGATGTTGCGTTTGACTGCTTGCAGAACATTTTGGGTTTTGAGTGACAAGATCAGCTGATGAAAAGCACCCGAACACCGAAATAACTTAAAAAAAAACAAACAACAACATACTTTTCTTAAACAATTCGTACTAAAAATAATTGTGTTTATGCTTGACTAAAAAGAAAAGCATGAGGCGCCAATTGAAGAATTTATTAAGTGACTGTATATGAGAAGGCGCCCCATGCTTTTCTTTTTAGTCATGCATAAACAAAATTAGTTTCTACTTTTTAGTACGAATTGTTTAAGAAAAGTATGTTTTTAAAAGTTTTTATTATTATTATTTAAATTACCATTTCCTTCTGTACTAAAATAGTTAGGTTATGTTATCTTCGTATTTATATTGACTTATATTTATTTCTTCTTTCCTTTGTTCTACTTGAATGATTATTTCTTAACAATCGTTTTCAAACTTACCTCCACCATGAGTTCCCATCCTTGCTGGTTCCAAATCGTATAACGATCTGTTGATTGTAAAGACAATTAGTTTCCGCCGAGTAGCTCAGTTGATTGAGCGTGGCTTCGCTTTTCGGGAGGTTCTTGGTTCGATGCCAGCGGCCGACTGCCTTGCTGAGAATTTTCCAAATTTTCCCCTCAGTCACACCAGGCAAATGCCGGGATAATACCTTCACTTAGGCCCTGTCCGACTCTTTCCCGCATCCTTTCCTCTACCCTATCCCGACCTGAGCCATAGATGCCTAAAAGCCGTAAATAAATTCGTTCAACTAGTTTCGCCAAACAATATTTCTACTTCACCGGTTGAAATGGAAGTTGTCCAGAATATTGGACTTTGTCCGATCTACAGTGTGGAGGATTCCGAAATAGCAGTCTCCTACGGAATCAGAGAAGGCTCCATGTTATCGTTGTGTATTGTGAAATAAAGCGTGTGTAAACATGTAAACTTTTTGGCATGCAAACATGAGTTTTGAAAACACAAACCCCCGGTGGCCCTCGCGGACTTCGGATCGGCCGTGACTAAGGCTTTCCAGGGCTTCTCTCAGTTTCACCAGGCGAATTATACATTAAGTAAGGACCTGGCCGATAGCTTCTCCATCCTGGCCTAAGCCAGAGATGCCGGAAGGCCATAAATGAATTAAAAATGTAACATTCAAGTGACTAAGAAAATAATGTGGATGATAACCTTCTTGTCTGCAGGTATTGAATTGTGTTGAAGCATTTCGGTTGTTTTAAACTAAGACTTGTAAAAATTGGGAAACCATAAAATTGTATGTACAGGATATTCCTACTTTATATCGTGTCATATCTGTTCAAAAACAGGTGTTGTGGTGGGGGAAAGTTCACCTGCTATTTATACTTACTACAGGTGGTGCTCTTTTTCACGGGAGTACGGGGCTGTATCATTGATATTGAGAATCAGACATATTTGGAAACTGTTTATTTTTATAGCTGGTAAAATCGTGTTTTGACAATTGTAAACATCATCTGTTATCACCTCTAATAAAGAAAAACTAACTTGACACACAGTTAAAAAGCTAGGTGTTCTTTATTTCACTCGATTTCACCTTGCTTCATCATGTGCATACAAGTCTCAAAGGGTAAAATTTACACTATATTAAAACTACCAGCTTTCCTTTGAAACTCTGCCTCTAAGAATACTCTCATGAAATATTATGCAGTTTGCTTTGCACAACGTGCCCAGGTAAGACTGTTACTCTGTTTAAATGTGCTTTTACAAATGAGTCATCCACTTGCAAAACCTGTTAAATGCATCATAAACGGAACGGAGGGAATTGGCGAGATATTTTACGGCAGAGTCACACAATGCGTATCATTTATTTTTTTGTCTTTAAAGGGGCAAAGAGTTCCTGAGTTGACTGTTAAAATCAGCATAATCTCACTTAAACAAAAATTAAAAAAAAAATCGCTTAACAGGGTTTGCAAGTGTAAAGCAAATTAGACGGGTTTTGCTAGTTGACGCTCGGTCATCTTGCAAACGTACCCACTTGCAAAACCTGTCAAATGCATCCTACACTTTCAAAACCTGCTAAATTAATGTTTGCAGTAATGACAACCGGAAGTTTGTATCTTCGCACAGGAACATTTCTAGTAAAATTTGATAATTACCGGTATGCCAAAATAAATAAATAAACAAAGTTTTGGTACATGTTTTAAAAATAAATTTGAGAAATTGTACTTAGAA
>JAGDQP010042448.1:0-16543 GCA_022664845.1 Lepisma saccharinum | reverse complement strand
TCTATTCCTTTTTCAGTTTCTTTATCGATTTATAGACATTTCGACCTCTATTTCCCTAGGTTCAGGTATCCACGGTTCTGACGTATAGATTTTAAATTCATCTGTTTTTCTCCGTTGTGTATAGTTTGTTGAAGTAATTTTCCCACGCATCGATAATTTTAGTCGGATCCGCTTGAAGATCACCCCTTCTTGCAAATGTCATAGTTATTTGTCTTGCCGTTTTCCTCTATCTCCTGAATCTTCTGTCAGATATCCTAACTTTTTGGTTCTGAACCCGCGTGTGGCGTTGCGTTTCTCGTTACTGTAGTGATTGGTATTTTGCTTCTCTTCTATTACTTAGTCTTCATTGTCTTGCTTGTTTCCGTTCCCCAGGAAGATTAAGGCATTCTTCATCACACCAAGGTTTGTTTTTCTGCTGTTTCTTCTCACCTACACGTTCCTATGCTGCGCGCTTCATTGTATCACGATTTGCCTCCCACGTCTTAATACATTAATTTCACTTTTAACTTCATCTTCATTACTACTCGAGCCGGTTAAGATTTCGAGTTGGTATTCTGCTTTTACGCTTGGATTATCTAATCGTTTAACTTCGAATTTCAGTTGTTTTGATCCTTTGCCTTCTCTGTTCGCGATGCATAACTTTTCTCTCACTTTTGTGATCACTAGCTGGTGATTGGTGTCACCTTCCTCTCCTCTGTAAGACCTAATGTCCATTATGTTGATGTGCTCGTCTATCTACTAATACATGATCGATCTGGTTGAGAGTTTTGACATCGGGAGATATCCATTTATATTTGTGTGTATTATAACTGTGTATATGTATCCATGTGTATTATATACAGAAATGAATCACATTTTTCTTTCTCCTGTAAAATTAGCGAAATGTCAGTTATCCCTTTTTACAAAATAGTAACGACATAAATACAGGGACAGAGGGAGAGAGAGAGAGAGAGAGAGGAGAAAAAGGGATCTACAAGGTGTACCCACGAAATTAATTGATGCGATGAAAGCAAAACATTTATTTCCTTTCTTAACTTTCTTATACAACATATCCTTTTATAATAACATCTGTAGCAGGAACATTTAGAGAGCATAGTAACCATCGCAAATTATGGCAATGCACTAGAATGTACTACTGATTGTACAATACACACATATATATTGTGATCACATTATAAAATGTTATTATGTTGAAGGAGACCTACACAGTCACTGAAGTATGTTAAATGCTTTCTTAAAATTTATACAAAAATATTTATTCTGATCTTCTAAAGAAAAAAATCTCAATCGTATATATAAAATTCAACTAATACAAATGCAGAAATTCTTTGAAAATGTGTGCAGAATTTCTGAACGTCTTGCAATTATAAAATATATCTTGAAATCTTCATGGTCATGTATTTATGAACACAGGAACAAATTCTGGCTAATTACTTTGATGAAGCCAATGCAAAATTAGGTACTAGGTTCACATTCCAGAAAGAACTTAACAAGTGTTCAGCTTAAATTACAAGATACAAACAATTTCCTTGTTTCATTTTTAGTGTTAAAGGGCAAAAGTGTAAGTTATTGTTATTAAGAACACAACCTAGTCGAAAATTTATAATACTAAGAACATAAAATACGAAACGTACTCATGTCTAAATACTTCAAACATGTTTATTTCCCACGAAAACGAAACAGGAACTCAAATTATTTTATTGGACAACTATTTCTATTTCTGTTAATGGTACCACGTCAGTAGGAACTTTAAAGTACTAATAAATAATACCAACACCTAAGACATATAATCAACTGGAAATAGATGGTTTTAATACATGCTCAGACGTATCAACGAAGAAATCTTCATGTTTTACATTACGCTTCTGGTTACAGAAAGCATGTGTGAAAGTTATGGAATTAATTTGGACACAGCTTAAGGTTGCTGGAAGTTTGTAAGTACAAGCGGGTAACGAAATTTTTCAAGCTTTGAAGACAGAGCAGAGTAGAGTATGTTTCCAAAATCAGTATTTCAATCGCTTTGTTATGTGTCTCGTTACACTTAAAATAATGTTGTAAAATTGTAACATGTATAGCAAGATGTTAATAGAATATAATTTATCTTGTTAAAAAAAATAATTTTAATGTATCTATTACCTACATATTTGAATGTATTTCTCTACAATATTTTAAAGAAATACGGAGAAGAAAAATATGTAGGCAGTTTTGCAACTTTGTACTTTAGACTTTTGTATCCTAATTACCAAATGCAAGTTTCAATTTTGTCAGTAAATTTCCTTAGAAGGCACAGAAAACAAGCAGACAGGTAATATTTTGATAGGAAGCTACACATTTTTTTCTACATGTAGTATGTTTTGTGTCACAGTAAATGTGATTTGTAATACAATAAAGTATTGCTAAATTAATAGTACAGGAGGAAAATCAAGTATTAGTAATATACTACACACGGTATCTCCAGAATGCAATAACCAAATAGAGAAATATAAAAAAAAATAAGTAATAAACTATTTTTTTAATAAACTATTTTTTAGAGACCTTACCGTATATTGAATCTATATTTCACTAATAGGAAATAATTTAGAACAAAGTTAAGGAAAATTCTTTCTTTAGTGAGTTCAAGCTATTAAGAAATAATAAGTCGTATCACTGCACAAAAATAATTAAAAAGGTAACAAATATTTCTTACTAAAAAAATATATTAGAATGTGTCCAATAATACTGAAATAACATGATAAAATCTTGTTTCCACACGTGAAATACCTTAAAACGAAATCATGAAACACATAATGCTGAACAATTGTATTTCACAATTAAGATGATAATGCTCTTAAATACGAACAGAAAGTTCGTTCGCACGTCCTCGTTTTGGCTATAACTTTTATAAGTAGAAAAGAATAATTACTGTCTCCCTCAAATAAAAAAAAGCTATGAAATGCAGGATGTGGCATAAAAAACTGTCTTTTTTGAATGCAGCGAAATGGATGCCGAGTTTTATATTTGTTTAATTACAAACACACGAAATGCATCCATAAAACATGGCCATTTATCAAATATGCACAGTCAAGCTCATGTTTTAAAAATTAAGTCCTGCAGGTGACCACAAATTCGATGTTGACACTCGGAGAATCTGCAACTGAAATCCCAGAATCAGTTCCGTAGCATTAAAAAAAGCCCGTTTTCACACCACAACCTGTTAATTTCTCAATAAAATATTAACTCAGAAAAAGACAAGTACTCTTCTTGTTATGACAGAACTAGCAGAAAACAATGCCAAAATGAACGAAACACTAAAAAATCGTTTGAGCTCCACAATTATGTCTACTTTTTATTGATGTGTGCAAGTGTGCAGGAACTTTCCTTAAATATGCACGCTAAAATATTTATATGCTTTTAAGTACTATTATTTTTGTAAATGAAATATACTTCTTAAATTTTGTGCTTTATACATTCGAAACTAACGACGAAATAAATATGTCTATCAGCACAACTTACACATTATGCTTTTGTCTATACACGAATAAAATTCAATTCAGTGTTAAGATATTCACACCTTATGTTTTAAATGTGATCAAATTAATCTGTGAAAAATTAGAAAGACACAAAGTATTCAATATATTTGTAATGGGATGGATCAGTTTGATATAATTTACCTTTTTAAAATAAACGAGTCCAAAGTTATTGTTTTCAAGCAAAGGAAAAGCAAATTGCAAGTTATCTACGAACACCAAACTCGTTTTAATGAACTTTTCTACCAGAATTTGTTAAAGTTAATACTATCGTTAATTCGACTAAATATGGTAATCGAGTAAGTAACGTACTGAAAATCAGACACAAAACAAGATTTTTTTTTTTTACAAGTTCAGTATAGAACGGAAAGAAAATAATTATTGCAGTGAATAAAACGCTCTTACTGTTCCCCAAAATTAATTAATTTTCCTTTCTAATCCTATTTGAAAATCTGTACTTTCTACACACAGGAAAAGTTATGAGTATTCGTATCAGTCTTAAGGCTTTAAAATGTTTCTTAATAATATGACTTTTTACATAACAACAGTAAAATTTCTCTGACTTAGGTTTGCTATTTTCATGTTGGTCGAATGCATGACCGAGCTGCCAATTACAACAGCAATTTCTTTGCAGTATGAGATCACACAAGATTTTTTTTATGAAACATTTATTATACATTACAGTCAATATCATTTACGTATAAATAACGACTTATTTTAATCTGATCTCTACAATAATTTTTAAAAAATCTTTTGGTTCAGTTTCTCTGCAAGAGGTATTCTAATCAGATGCTCAAAATGAAACATTTGCATTTGAATGAAGCATAAGTAAATATGGATCATGTGAATACACCTAAAATATACAGACGAGAATTTTCCCTACTCTTGAGAACTGAACTAGCCATTCTTATATATAAATTTGTCATGGAAATTACACACTTCACTTACTACTATAATATAATCTAGCTAAGAAAGGAAAAATGATTATCAAAACTTGTTTGAAGACACTAAATATCAACACTGCAGTATAATAACACAAATATTTTAAAACTACAAGAAACCAAATGTGCTTTGAAGTATTGAATTTTTTTCCTTCCGAAAACATATGCTTTCTGTTTATATATTTATCAGAAGTATGGTAATCACAACATTCCATTCTGAAGTGTATTAACCATTCTTATACATAAATTTGTCATGGTAATTTCACACTTCACTTACTGCTATAATATAATCTAAGAAATGAAAAATGTATATCAAAACATGTATATTAAATATCAACACTACATCATAATAAAACAAATATTTTAAAACTACAAGAAGCCAAATGTGCTTTGAAGTATTGAATTGTTATTCCTTACAACAACATATGATTTTTATTTAGATACTTATCAGAAGTACGATAATTACAACATAGGGCACAACATAACGAATACTAACGAACTGAATGATTATAACATAAAAATTCAATTCAAACATATCTCTTTTAACACTGCTTACTAAGAAACTGTATACTTTAAAAAACAATTATTAATATCTATACTAAAAGTAAACGAATGTTTTTATGTTACTTTTCTGTCTGTATTACTTACACTGAAAACTGCAATGAAAAATCAAAAAATAAAGTAATATTTTGTTGTATGACTTATTAAACTGCGTATAAAGGCTATTAAACATTTATACATTAGAATTTGTTGGACCAAGGCTCCACCCTAGTGTCGGGTTGACATCAGCACTTGGATCTTTTTTATTGGATGCTTCTCGTGAACGTGCAAATTTTGAATCTGTAGCTGAAAAATCTAGAGGCGCTGAAGGATACGGAGCGTCTGACGTTTTACCCTCGATGAGATCTAATGGAGGGCAAGTAGGTGTGACTTCCGAGTTAATTAGTGTCGGTGTAGTATCAAACGGAGATGGTGTAATGTTTACATTTGAACTTCCCATTCCTGGTGGTCCTACAGGGTACGGAGCAGAACTTTCAATCCCTGGTTGTAGTGGATATGCACCAGTACCGCTTTCATTGGGCTGCATTGGATATGGTGGAACTATACTGCCAGTTCCTAATATAGGATATGGAAGTGCATTATCAGAATCTTTAACCATTTCATTCGCTTTCGGATAATTGTCTTCATGTGGATAACCTTGCGTATCTACTGGATTATAGATTACTGGATCTGTAGATGGTAATGGAGGGATGGGTACTGGACCATCCCTCATTGGCTGTTCGAGATTTGGATCATATGCATCACCATCTTGAGGCGGAGGCTTCACATCGCCGTTCTGCATTCCTGGTGGGGGTTTCATTTCTCCTTCCTCAACATCACACTCACTGTAGGAATCTGCTGCCGCTCTTTTAACTTTTTTTCGTCTCTCCCTATAGACGATATACACAGCCAACACGATGACTATTATCACAATAATAATAATTATAATGGCTGCTGTACTTAGGCCTGCAAAAACGAAAGCAAACAAGTTCTTAATTTCCAACATGAAAACTAAATTAAATTACTACCTATATAGATAAACATTATACATGGTAAAATATTGAAAACTGTCCAGAAAAATTGGTCTAAACTGACCAGAGTTAAACCCAGATCTCTCGCTTCCCGGATTAATGATCTCCATGAAGCTATCAGTGACGACACAAACGTAAAAATCTTGCTTTGATTATCAGTAGTCAATTCAGCATCCAGTTTTTCGGTGTACTTCACAACTTACATAATTTTCTTGGTTAATAAATTGTTAAATAGCATACATTCTGACAATAACATCTATCTACACACTTTGTATATACTGAATATAAATCTGAAAGTTTGTCCAGGTTTTACTGATACAAATCTACATTCGCATAGACTTCCACCAAATTTTGAATACGTGGTCCTTGGGTTCCACCTAACCTACATCCACCAACAGAAAATTTCCGAACCCCGCTAGTGGTCCTCGTGGGCGTATATCTGATTAGTCCATAAAATTCCTAACTCCAGACAGTCCACGTACCTATTACCGAAGATTTACAAACCCGGAAACCCAGGCAGATATATTGTGGCCAGCTATAATTCCCTAACTGAACGTATTCCCTAACTGAACGAACTCTTTCCTATAGTCACATGTGCAATCGCTGCCTGCCTACATATGCGACAACTACCACTTCCTAGAAATCATCCGCAAATTGCCACATCTCGTTCTGATATGCTGCTTCTTACAATAGATGTTACTTCTTTGTACATCAACATTCCTAATGCTCATAGTCTAACGGCTTAGGAATTGTTCCTTAACCAGAGACCCAAACCCCATATCCTAATCACAGCTTTCCTTCTAACTCTGGCTAATTTAGTTCTTACCTATAACAACTTCACCTTCGACAAAAAACGTTACCTTCATATCCGAGGCACAGCCATGAGTACGAGATTGGTCCCTTCCTAAGCCAATCTCTTCATGGGTAAGCTTGAACATGATGTGCTACTAACCCGACTTTCCACCCCACTATTTTGTTTTGTGGCAACATGGTGAAGCCAGCCTAAATACACTCCTAGAACAACTGAACCATTTCCGTGTTGTCCAGTTCACTTGGCCCATTTCAAGTAAGAAAGTCACATTCTTTGACGTGGATCACTTCAGAAAACAACAGCCTCACTACTTTCGTTCTCATAAAACCTACTAACCATATGCAATATTTGCACTACTCAAGTTCCCATCCATAGCATACCAAAATATCACTCATTAGTACCATTTACGCAAGTCTTGAATTGCCTTATATTATAATCATGCTCCTCAAATAAAATCAAGTCACAGAATAATACCTATTTTAAACTTCTCCTTTTAACAACTTCACTTCCCCTCGAAAAAAAAAAAAACTATATGGAATTCTACTTAAAATAGCATTTGCTCCCTAGGCATTGATCAAAAATCAACAATTCATCAAAAATCATCCTGAATTCTCATGCTTACCATATTTGCATTCTTATTACACATACAATTCATAAATATATACTGGTCATATTCCGGTTGTATTTTACAAGTGTATGTGTTCCCACGAACCTATTTTATGATTTCTCATGCAGTTCGTAATATGTATTTGTTGCATTCACTCAAATAAATTACCCCAGTTACTTTGCTTTTATTCACGTGCAACTGCTCTATCATGATGATTTATATACTAACACAAAGGAAATCCGGAAGACCAATTTTAAGATAAAAAAAAAGACGATTTCTCTGGATTTTCAAAGCCAGAAATGTCGCGAAAAACTATGTGTATATTATTATTGTGTACGTGTGTGTGTGTGTGTGTGTGTGTTCTCCTATTGAACAAATAAGCTATAAGTAAATTCCTTCCTTTTTATTATATAATTACATGGTATTATATAATACCATATATATAAGATGGTAAAAAGGAAGAAAAAAAGGGTACTTACATAGTAGAATCTTGAGACAGGAATACAGAAACTTCACAAACACAACAGAAAAGCTGCTACGTTTCGTAAAAGCGTTTTCACTGGTAGCAGAGAAAATGGACAGAGCTGACAGAGACAGGACTTGTGTTAAGGATACGCCACTTTGCCAACTGATGCTGGGTAGCATTGTGGCCAGGTTATGGAGGCGAAAAAAAGACTAGAAGGAGAAGAAAGTGCGAAGGTTACTAGGAGCAGATAAGGGCCTTCCTGAAGGAATAAGAGGGTAAAGAATCGGAGAGGAGGGGAAATAATAATAATAATGATATTAAATAGTAATAACAAAGATGAAGGTGAAAGGAATAAAAAGAAACAGTATTGAAGACGAGAATAGACTGTCTCCTCAATCTTGTGCTTATTCAACAAACACGTGCACGTCGTTTTCTCCTGTACGCATGATTAAGTGCCTCTGTGAGCACGAAATATTGTAGTGACCTGTTCATATTTGTTTATGTGTGTGCTCTAATACGAAACACAGAGTTGTAAGTGTATTCCTTCATTTTTCTAATAAATTTACCTTAAATTACCCTTCCGGCTTTCCTTTGTGCTCGTGATATATATAAGGTAAATTTATGACAAAAAATAAGGAATTTACTTTCAACTTATTTGTTCCATATTAGAACACACACACAGACACACACGAACACAAATATACAGATGACTCGATATTTCGGTCTATTCTCTATTCATACCGTATGATTGAAGACGAACGCCTGCAGATTGAATAAAGGACTAAGACGACAGTGGCACTACGTAGCGGACGACGCATCAAGTTCAAGTTCACTTTTGACGACAAACACTGTAACAGTGCTGAACAGCGGCCTGTTCATCAAGCTCCAGTATGCATAGACTGTGCAAAATAGTTTGCACAAGAGATGGAGCTCCAGTTTGCAAACTTCAGTAATTCTTTTTATTTTACAAGTTTTTTTAAAAGAACTTTTGATATCACTTAACTAACAATATGAATAAGATCATATTGCATTTTTCTTGACATTAACTAAAATTTCTTTTTATAATGATTTGATCGTGTAAATGAGCAGTCATTATAATTTTACGTATGCTCCACTATAAATCGAACGAGCATGTACCCGACCGTTAGACCAGAAGATCAGTTCAGTATGATCGTTGCAAATAGTGGTTTATTGCTTTTGTGACAATAAAGCAGGTATTTCTTCGAACCATGTGATTTTTATTATTGGACGAGCTCACTACAACTTCGAGGGATTCCCCAAGCGACCGGTTCTCTCGTCAGGAGCGGAACTTGGAGTGCGATATACAACCTAGTGTGGGCAATATTTCCTTCCTTCCTAGAAACTAACTGTGGACGACCGTATCTCACATCGAGGTACGGAATCTCCTACCCTCTTACATCCTTCACAACCAGGGGGCCGGGGGGGGGGGGCTGTTTCTCTTCGGAGGAACGGAACCATTAGCTCACCATCTTCAGTTCACAACTTGTGGGCCACGGGCGACTGCTTCTCTTCGGAAGACCGGAATCAGTAGCTCACTATCTAAAGTTCACAACCTGTTGACCGCAAGCGACCGTTTCTCTTCTGAGGACCGGAACTAGTAGCTGATATTTCTTCGCCTGCACATAGACGGATAACCTTTCTGGGTGACCGTTTCTCCTTGCGAGGAACGGAACTTAGAGAGCGTGGTCTCTTCTGCTTGCTTTCCTTTCACTACACCTTGTCTCCCAGAACCGTGGTTGCCCGCTATGTTGCTGAGGCCAACATAAATATGGACTATTGGATAAGATTATGAGACTTAGGTACAGGAGAGTATCCATAAATCAACATATCTCATAATCTTCAGCCGTTACATAAGATTATGAGACACAGTCCTCGATGTTGCATAAGATTATGAGACGCAGTGGGGACTTCTGTTAAGCAACGTGTGTAGTATCATCTTTGTGAACTGCTTTATCAGAAAGTGAATTTTCAAGTTATACGAGGATGGATGGTCCCATTGGTGAGCAGAAAATCAGAAACATGTTCATGAACCCATCAGCGAGAGGAGTGGATGTAGAAGACGTCAAGATAAAGGTGGAGAAGGAAGAAAAGATCCTAGAAGCACAGAAGATTGAAGAAACAGCTGCACCGATTTCTCCCATAGAACAAGTATAAATTAAGGAAGAATTAAAAAAAGAGGAGACAGGTCGGTTCCAGATGAAACACGATCAGGAGTCGAGAGCTGTTAAAAAAGGAAAAGAAGCCGGAAAGAGTATGGAGCTCTTTGCAGAGGAACAAGCGCTCATCAATATCATGGAAAGGTTCAGTTACAAATGGGAACGGGAGCTGGAGAAAATGCAGCTCCAGTCAGACGAAATGGACAAAATGAAGTCACACTGGGGTGAAATTCGAAATGAAATGGAGGTAGTTCGAAATGAAATGAAGTCATTAGCTGCGGAAAGTCGAAATGGAATAACGTTATATATTGAGTGGTTGGATGGAAAAGTTGAGCGACAGTCAGAAAAAACTCGAAACGAACTGGAGCTACGCCTGAACGGAACGAGCAATGAAACGAGGACACAGTTAGAGAAGGTTAAGGGTAGTGTCAAGGGGGTAAGACTCCAAGCAGATGATAAGGAAGAATGTGAAGAGTCTTCTGAAGGGGAGCTAGGAGGTATGGCAAGCCAGCCTAAGGGAAGGCAAAAATAAGTGACCACCCGAAGCGTCGAGGGGATGACCTGCCGAGCCTGAAAGTGTGAACATGAAGCGAAACCGACAAGGGAAGTGCTTAAGGAGTGTGAAACTATATTCTCTGACCTTGGGAAAGAATCGAAAACTGTCTCTTATGAAATGGAATGGTGCGGCGTATCCACTAACAACCTCAAAGACGTTCGAATCACATATGAGAATTCTACTCTGCTTGGATGTTATGTGATGACTTTCCCAGATGTTAAAACGAAGACGTGTCCTATCTTCAGAATTCGCTCACATCAGTTTTAACCGCGCAAGAACATCATGATTGAAACCATGGACGCAGGACAATTTGGAGTAAGAATCAGTTGCATTATTGATTGCACTTACGAAACAAGACTATTATCGTATTTCCACACTATGCCATCACTTCGACCTAAAGAGGAGGACAAATCCCAGGATGAAGAAGTTAGAACAAATCAACAATGTTTTAAGTAGAAGAAACGAAAAACACGCTTAACCCAAGCAAACAATTGTGAAGACCCTGAAGAGGTAGATCCAACTTTTGATATAATTGTGTGCCAATCTTTCTCACATTTGGAAAGTATGACGAAGGTCGCGAATTCAGATGAAACCACGGGAGAAAGTTACCGTATTGAGACTATAGAAAGATCACGTCCCAAGGAAGAAACGGGCGGGTCCCCGGACATCGCTGTTGACTACGTGCGGGAACGAAGACAGTCGCTGTGCGACAAGATTGTATAGACACATCAGGATGAAGAACAAGAAGCTAACGGAGAAAAAGATGTAAGAACCAACAGAAGATAAGAAGACGCTGCGTGAACCAAGCAAACGTACGTAAAAAAATTGACCATATTGGAGTGAAACAGAAGCTACGAAAGTCGTTAACGATTGGGACTGACTCCTGTCTAGCAAAGACGTTGATTATCAAGGACTTAGACGTCGTTGAGAAAGTTCAAGTTGCGATCATTGTACATATATACATTATTACCGTAGGATGTATATGCTTATTTTTTTTTTCTTTGAATGATTTACAAGCTGATATGTGATAGTGCATATAGTATAATGATTTTTATGAAACTATAATCTCTGGGACTGATGCAAGAGATTGACGCCACTTGATGTATAGACTTAGTTGTGGTTCATTTTAATTACGTATATATATATATGTCGATTAACTGTGTATATAGATCTATAATGTGATACTGTAAATTTTTGGATGACAGTGTGCAAAGGGGTCGGAGCCACCATCGGGCGCCATATCTAACAGTACAGACCAGCGGGCTGCTCCAATATGTATAGACTGCGCCCAATAGTTTGCACAAGAGATAGCGCTCCAGTTTGCAAACATCAGTAATTCTTTTTGTTATTTTCCAAGTGTTTTTAAATGAACTTTTGATATCATTTAACTAACAATATAAATAACATCATATTGCATTTTTCTTGGCATTAACTAATATCTCTTTTTGTAATGATTTGATCGTGTAAATGAGCAGCCATTATATCTTTACGTATGCTCCACTATAAACCTAATGAACATGTACCCGACCGTTAGACCAGAAGATCAGTTCAGTATGATCGGTGCAAGTTGTGGTTTATTGTTTTGTGAACAATAAAGTAGATATATCTTCGAACCACGCGGTTTTTATTATTGGACGAGCTCACTACAACTCCGAGGGATTTCCCAAGCGACCGTTTCCTTCGTCAGGAGCGGAACTTGGAGAGTGATATACGACCTAGTGTGGGGAATATTTCCTTCCTTCCTAGAAACTAACTGTGGACGACCATATCTCACTTCAAGGTACGGAATTTTCTACCCTCTTAGATCCTTCACAACCAGTGGGCCGCGGGCGAATGTTTCTCTTCGGAAGACCGGAACCAGTAGCTCACTATCTCCAGTTCACAACCTGTGGGCTGCGGGCAACCGTTTCTCTTCTGAGGACCGGAACCAGTAGCTCATATTTCTTCACCTGCACATAGATGGATAACCTTTCTAGGTGACCGTTTCTCCTTGCGATTAATGGAACTTAGAGAGTGTGGTCTCTTCTGCTTGCTTTCCTTTCACTACACCTTGTCTCCCAGAGCCGTGCTTGCCTATTGTGTTGCTGAGCCCAATATCAATATGGACTGTTGCATAAGATTATGAGACTCAGGTACAGGAATGTTTCCGTCAATCAACGTATCTCATAATCTTCAACCGTTGCATAAGATTGAGACACAGTCCTCGGTGTTGCAACACTACCTTCAGATACGAGGCACAGGCATGGGCACGAGAATGGCACCTTCTTATGCTAATCTGCTTATGGGCAAGCTCGAACATGATTTCCTTAAACTCAGCCTTTGACCCCAATACTCTGGATATATTTTGGATGATATTCTGATGTTATGAACTCATGGGGAAACCAGTCTCAACACATTCCTACAACAGCTGAACCAATTCTGTGTTGTCTAGTTCACTTGGTCCATTTCTAACCAAAGAGTCACATTCCTTAACGTGCACATCACTTTAGAAAACAACACCCTCACCACTTCCCTTCACATAATACCTACCAACCATATGCAGTATTTACACTACTCAAGTTCCCATCCTTACCACACCAAGAAAACGATTCCTTTCTCCCTTGCTCTCAGAGGATAACGCCTGAATTCCACCACCTCTTTTACTGACACGTACAACCAAAGCCTCTAGTCAACCGAGGCTACCCATCAACCCTTGTAACCATACAGATTCGCCGTGCATCCTCGCCCATTCAACCCACTCAAACCTCCAACCCACCGGCGCTCAACCCATTGGCTCTAATCACCCAGTTTCAACCTAAATTAACCAAGGTAAACAAATCCTGCACTCTCATTTCCACATTCTCCAATCTGACCCAGACAGAAGATCAGTATTCCCCACCCACCAAACCGAGATTAGTTTTTCAGCATTCTCCCAATCTTGGAAACATCTTGGTCCGTATGAATCCTTCCTCACCACCACCCTAAACCGGCACCCATATATGCAAGAGAACCAGATGTAGGACCTGCTCCATTTTTATCACTTCTCCCCCAATCACTATAAATACTGCTAGTACCCGATACACCCTAAATCCCAAGAGTACATGCTACACCTCTAACGCTATATAGATCCTAACCTACAAGTTCTGTGATGCCTTCTATGTTGGGAAACAGGTGGTGCTCTGAACATTCGTATATTAACAACCATCATCACTTTTGCACTATAAACAAACCGGATGCCTAATCTCCTTACACACCGAGTCTCACAATACTAATTTTGATCTGTCTTTCCTGGTTGCCATAATACATGTTTTGCTCTCTACGACCAGCACCTCAACACGCCGTCTGTGAGAGGGAGGGTGCTTTTATTCACAGTTTAATTGTGAAAATTGAACCTGGCCTCAACCTTCAGTAACTCTAAACCTCCCGTTTGTTCTGCGTTTTCAACGCATTTGCTTCCACGATCCCATCCCAAACTTACAATCTGTACAATTGTCAACTGTTCCAAGCTCCTGAAATCTACGCGCTATACAGCAGTCAATTGTTCTCCAAACTTGATGCGTTGTGTGCTACGTGGTGCCGCTGCCGTTTTAGTCCTTTATTCAACCTGCACGTGTGTGTCTTTTCTTCTTCAATCAAAATACCGACTTAACAGCCAGAAATATCGAAATCGCCTGTGTATATTTGTGTGTATGTGTGTGTGTGTATGTTTGTTCTAATATGGAACAAATAAGCTGTAAGTAAATTCCTTCCTTTTTATCATAAATAATTTCCTTTTATATAGTACATATAGAAGGTCAGATAAGCAACTTAATAGGTGAAATTTTAATAGAAAGGAAGGGATTAGTACTTACGTAATATCTTGACGAAAACCACGTATACAATTACACCTACACTGTAAAGTCACTTAGAATTTTCGCATACATGCGTCATTAGTAGAGTAGACAATAAAGAAGTTCCTTTACCACACGTTTACAAAATAAAGTGATAGAAAAACAATTTAGCGGACGACCACATCAAAAACAATTGAAGACGTTCTGCGCGCGCGCAAGTACTCATGGGAAAGGGATTTTGCAAATGATGTTTGTGTTGAAACTTGATCTGGGTACAATAAAAATTAAAAAACTGGGACTCAGTAAGGGAAACATCGTCAGGAAAATGGAATCCAGTATAGAAAACGCACCCCGAAAAAAGTGGGATATAGTACAGAAGACGTGCCCCGAAAAAGTGGGATTTATTATAGAAAACGTACCCCGAAAAAAGTGGTACATGGTATAGTAGAGAACGCAATGAAAAGGGAGTAGGCTGTTGAGTCACTCACAAAAAGTGGAAATCAGTATAGAAAACGCAAAAAAAAATTAAAAAACTGAATGAGGTAAAAAGGAGACGTGTGGGTGTAAACAAGGAGAGAAAAAAGGAATAAGTTACTGCAGGTTTAGACCAAGTTTAAGTTTAGCATTCAAGCCCTAAATGAAAGCTCCTTCCCAGAGACGACGTGTGGATGTATCTGTGGTAGAGGATAGGGCATGGATTACAGCTAAACGAAAATTGTCATCGACGTCAGTGTTGTGCAATTGCATGGTGTATGTGTAGACACTGGCGAATCGGGTCTGTTGGTGATGAAAAAGTGGCGGTCATCATTGTCACGGAGATTCAGAGGACCACCTGTTTCCCCCCACATAGAATGCCGGGCAGAGTGTGCAGGATAGGATAAATATGACGTTTGAGGTCTGTCAGGTTCCTCTGGGATGTAGAGTGAAGTTGCCATTGGCTGTGTTGATAGAGATAGATGGAGACGTAATAAGGACGAGACAAGTTTTACATCTAGCGCTGTTACATTTGTGAGCGGGAACTCTAGGCAAATGGTACGAAGGGTTAGTATGGACCAGGATGTTTCTAAGATTGGGAGGATGTTGAGAAACTAATCTCGGCTTGATGGGAAAGAAAGATCTGGTATCAGGGTCAGATTGGGGAATATGGAAAAGAAAATGCAGAATTTGTTTGATCTTGGTAACTTTAGGACGAAATTGTGTGATTAAGGACGGAGGATTCGGGTTGGTGTTGGAAGTAGAAGCAGGTGGAGTGTGAGATGCTGCACGTCGAATTTGTTTGGTTACGTGGTTAAGTGGGTAGAGTCGGTTGACTAGAGCCTCCTTGAGGCGTTGGTTGTAGGTTTCGGTTGTGGAAGTTGTGGAATTCAGGCGTTGTCCTCTGAGGGCAAGGGAAAAGAGAATAGCTTTTCTGGTGTGGTAATGATGGGAACTGGAATAATGTATGTATTGCTTGTGGTTGGTTGGTTTTATATAAACTGAAAAGGTAAGGGTGTTGTTTACTAAAGTGATGTCTACGTCAAGGAATGTGACTTTTGAGATGGACCAAGTGACCTGCACAACACAAAACTGGTTCAGCTGTTCTAGAAACGTTTCGATGCTTGCCTCATCATGAGTTCATAGCATTAGTACACAGTCCAAAAAATGTATCCAAAGTAGAGGAGTCAACGGTTGGGTTTGTAGGAAACCATGTTCAAGCTTGTCCATAAACAGGTTCGCGTAGGAAGTGGCTATTCTTGTACCCATGGCTGTGCCTCGGATTTGAAGTTATTGCTTGTTTCCTAAAGTGAAGTTGTTACAGGTGAGGACTAGATTGGCTAGATTTAAAAGAAACGCTGTTGTTGGGATGTGAGTTTTAGGCCTCTGGTTGAGGAAGAATTCCAAAGCTGCAAGTCCATGGACATGAGGAATGTTGATATACAAGGAAGTAACATTTATAGTAACAAGCAGTATGTCAGAAGGGAGAGGCGGTAATTTACAGATTATTTCAAGAAAGTGGTAGGTATCGCGTATGTACACAGGGAGCGCTTGAACATGTGGGTGTAAGAAGGAGTCAACGAAAGCGGAAATATGATCAATAGACTGGCCACATGGGTTTGCCA
>JAGDQP010042447.1:0-16544 GCA_022664845.1 Lepisma saccharinum | reverse complement strand
CCTCCGTATAGTCCAGACTTAGTGCCCAGTGAAGCGATTATCACTTGTTTAATCCTTAAGGAGCGTCTGGAACGGGAAGGAAATCAAGGTACTGCCGCAATGTTGGCAGTGGTGCATGATTGTTCCAGAGGAATATTTTGAAACACTGACGTAGGTTGTTGGTTCACTTTTTTTTTTTTTTTTTTCATTTTCGACTTAGAAAATAAAAGTATTGGTGAACATTGAACGACACATGTATTTTGTTTCTTCAGCCGTAAATCATACAAGTTTGCACACATTGTAATACTTATGAATAGTGAAAATAACCTGGAAGCTTTCCAAGTCAATTTACTTTAGTCAAAATTAATAGTCACTACAGAATTTTCTTATTTACCTTATTGTTTTTTTTTTTTTTTAATTTAGGTTGTTCAATATTACACTAATCTTACATACGCGTACATATTTCGTACCATTTAACATTATAATTAATAATATGAATATTCTAAATATAAATATCATTAAATAAGGAAAATGTAACTCAAAAGCGTTCTAATATTACAATTAACGGCATACTACATTCTTCAATGCAATCCAAGAGGAAATGATAAGTCCAGAAGCCAAAGTTTGCAAGTGACATTAATGAATAATAAAAAAAAAAAAGCGTGAGCTAATCTTTAACAGATAACCCGAAATATATGTAACACAAAACGGTTATATTTTGAACAAAGAAACCTTAGACCTTGCTGTGTCCATGTACAAAGTATGATAATTTTGTGCCGCTTATATTTCGCGTTATGTATTAAAGATGACCTCGAAATTTTATTATTCGTCAGTGTCATTTATATCCTTTGGCTTCTAAAGATGACAAATATTTTACGTAAAGCAATACATACATCGTAAGCCAATGTAGAAAGAAAATGCCAATTAATTGACCGCATTGTCTTTTCAATACGAAATTTAATGCAAAGTATATTCTGAAAGTAAGTATTATTTAGCAGTTAAAACATAATTTATTTATTTTTAAAATTTTATTTTTTATCATACTTTAAAATACTCCATTACGTACGTATTGTCCACAATTTTTTGGTACGGATTTTGTGTAAATGAGTTTCATAAAATCTAGGTTACATGTTTTTGAAACTTGAATTAACTTTTTTGATAACCCTGTAATTTCATACCCTCTTCACAGAAGAAGAATGCTTTGGGTTAAACGCTTTGAGTGGTACAGACATGTGTGAAACAGGCAGTGTTTCTTCCAGAAGATTTTATTCGGGGGGCTCACGAAAATTATAAATAATTCATATTGACTCGAATGTGAAAAAACATAACGGTGTTACTTAATATGTCGTACTTCCTTTCTTAACCTCAAAAGTGTTGAGACTAATTCTTTCAGAGGGGTGATTAAAAATCACCGGGGAAGCAACCTCCCCCAAAAGCATGCCTGAACGAAACACTGCAGACAGGTCAGCGAGGGTTATATGACCATGTATGAGGCAAGATGCTTCGTATGCTGTGAATAACGGCTTCGTGCTTGTGAAAGAAGCGAGTGATGACAGACGGTTCAGAATTGCTTTCATCGCATCCCCCACAAATTATCCTATAGTCCAATATTACACGCTATTGCATATCAATATGTAAATAGGGAATTTTATATTCTTAATCATGAATTATTAATCTTCCTAAGGTCGACCTAATCCCCCATATTTCACTCTGTTCTATAACTCATTTCTTTCTTCTCTATATGTTTATTTATTCAATAAGAATATGGCTATGGTAATAATATGTTGAATTGTGTATATGGCATATTATATTTAGTTTATATAATTAATGATCAAAGCTCGCTAAAACCTTGAAGATGTTTGTTCGATTTATATTAAATGTGTAATATGATGTAGAACTTATCAAAATTTTATTCAATTTGTTATTTGTAGAAAATGAATATTGAGCTCCGAAGATTTTGAAGAAGCTGAAACTACAATTTAGCAGATGTTCAGAAAGCACATAGCAAGGGGAAGAGGTGGAAAATGCCACGATAGTAACTGTAAATGCCTGTTTTCCTTTTGTTCTTTGTATTTTCAGCACAGCCGAAGAGGCCAGAAACCAAAAGTGTGTCAAGAGAAGACGAGTCGACTATTTCGGATCGGAGGTAACAGGCGTTTTTCGGCCATGTTTAGCCTCCCTTACTGCGCAGATCGGGTGATGTTTGATATTTATGAGCGAAGTTTGCTATAGCGGACACAGAATCATCCATCTCTTGGTAGGAGCAACATCTACAAGAAAAAGTCCTCTACGATGCGGTCCTCAACTTGAGTTTAAGTCCGAAAGTGTAAATTTAACTCAGTTTTTGGACAAGTTGTATATTTAAAGACAGAGTCCGAGACACGAATAAGTGGGCAAGAAGACGACTGTGACGCAGTATGTAAGTACCCGTTCTTGTAGCGTACGATTTATTGGTGCGAGTTTGTCTTTTTGAGCAATACTTTTCGCGTGAATAACTATTGATGTTTGGGTAATTATTGTAATTTGTTTGTGTTCTCATCCTGTATAGGAAACCAATGTACACCGACGACAGAAGGAAGGAAGACCAGTCGATTCCTCTGTGTGTTCCATTCCAACAATTACGCTGGGGAACTTCCTGTTGGTCTGGCTGAGTTTCGATACTTAATCAGGCTCGAAACATCAAAGTAGTCAGGATACGTGGCGTTCCTAAGGCTAGTTGGATCCGAACACAATGGCGTCAGAATTAATGACGAGCAGCTGCAATACGAACCGAATCGCTTATCGATTCCCAGTATGCACATGTGTGCAATTATTTGGTAGAAAGTTCCAAACGGTGAGATGTTTATGGTTCAAGTTCGAAGGGGTACGTTCACGTCTCGTACGTCAGTTTGCCCGATGTTGTGGGTTCGATTTCCGTTGGGAATTAGTAAAAGCCAAAGTTCTTCTTAAAGATAGTAAATTCCCAGCAGTAAATTTAAGTGTTGCCAAACGCTGTACTTTTCTTCAAAGTCAAAACGCCTTTTGCCTCCGTATCTCCGATTTCACTAAAAATCAAATCTGTAAAAAAATCCCAAAATATATAACTTGTTAAATTTGAATACGTTGTTTGTGGTCAATTATTTAAAAGAATTTGGCTATCTTGTTACAATATTAAATTGCATTTCTACTTCACAAATTCGAGTCCCATGGTGGACTGTTTGGTACAAAAAGCAGCTCTACCAGACCTTGCATCGACTGATCTATCCGGCACCGGATCAACTGTTTTTAAAAAATATAAAAAACTACTAAATACTTCATATTATACGGCCTCACAGGAACGTATAGAGGGTGTATATAAAAAACAACCACTACAAGGATGTAACAGTTATGCATAACTGACAGTGGAGAGTGTCACTTCCAAATTATCTAACGCTCGCGCAACTTAAATATTTTTACGGCTAAAAGTCTATAGAGAATCTGCAAAACTTCATTTAAACTCTGTTAACACCCTAATTTTGGCTTTACACCCCTTCCAAACTGGAAATACTGGCAAAACTCTTGTTCATAAGCAGTGATTCTGCCCTGTAGGGGTGTCATTCCTCAAAGTCACCCCTTATCTTATAAACGTTTTACGGAGAAACTGTGCAAAACTCCACTTACACCCTCCCAATGTTGACTTTACACCCTTTAAACTGAAAATTTTGGCGGAATCCCTGCTCTTAAGAATGTGTTCATTGCTACTAGACCCATCTTTACAGTAACACACTTCAGCATATGGTGAGTGAATGAAAAAAACGATAAAAAAAGTAACTACACAAGTCACTACTTTAAATACGATCGATGAGTTTCAAACTGATGTGTTGTACCAGTTACTTCTGAAAATATGCTCGTTCTTCAGAAGACAACCTTAAAAAGCAATGCAGATAAAAAAAAAGTAATTACTAAAAGCTCCTCAAAATGCATCTCTAAGGAATAGAGAGTGACTGAAGAGCAGTTATCATCGAGAAACCCTTTTGAGTTACATTATTAATAACAGAAACACAAGCACTAATACCCATGCGTGCACTGACAAACAAGTAGTGACTCTCTCCCTCTTTAAATAAGTCTTTTGTACTGAATTCCTTAGAACGGAAACAGGCATATAAATCCACAAAGGTTGCAATAAATATGCTCACATTAGCATATAACGGATGTTGTTCTTCTTCGGACACAGCACCAGCAGGCAAATTTCTTCTGCAATTGGCTCTTCGGAAGAAACAGAGTTAGAACAGCACTGCCTGAAATTAGAAAGAAAAAGAAGAAATTATTTTCTGAACTACCAACATAAAATATTCTGCCTCTATTAATTTAAGAGGCTCTTAACCCAGCGGTGCATTTGCTAAAAGATGTCTTGCATATTACTTTGGTCAGAAAGTGTTGACTCCAGGAAACACGCCCAAAAGAGGTTGTTGATTAGCAAGTTATTCTGTGACGTACGTCTTAAGCGCGCCATGACTCCAATACCTTATTGGTTGAAACCTTATGACGTCAGGAAGAAGGTGTGTGATGTGTTTGCATCTCGTCATAATAAACAAAACATTTAACCTTGCTTTTTAAATTTATTTCTGTGAAGAGGGTGAAAGTTCGAAAATGCGTAATAAATAAAAGAAAATCTAACCTGACTTTACCTCACATATTTCCATTAATTGTTTCAATTATTTACGAATTTAAAGGTCAAGGATCAGTGGAGGCGTAAGGGGAGGCTAGTGATGACCCCGCTGCGGGCCTCACCTGCTGAAGGGCCCCTGCCGGCCACCGACGAAAGTGAATAATAGCTTGTTAAGATTAATCAGTGAAAAATATAGATGCTGGTCGGTGACATCATAGCTATGCCGTCTCTGGACTCTTACTTGTGCGTTTGACTGTAATGGCTGATAAACATGACTCTTCACAATATGAACAACCGTTCTCATGTATAGATTACGGCGAGTGAGCTAGAAGCTTTGTCTTGGAAAGTGAAACCCAGAGGGGCCCCCAGTTTACCCGCGGGGCTTGGAATAACGTAAAATAAGATATTCCGGCCAGCAGTAACAATGTGAACTCACGATTGTGTTCGTGAACGAGCATCAATCAATTTCACTTGCTCCACGCCCTAGATTGTCTTACGCCGCCACTGTCAATATTCACAGCTGTAATATGGTTCAGAAGTAATTAAGCTTGGACAGCTCTGTGATAAAAGAACTGCTCCCGGGACTACACATCGTCAAGTATATGATTGTATGTCGTAGCACACAATGAGCAAGTAAATGGGTGGATTTAGATACTCCCCTAATCTATGATTTGACTGTTTGAATGACTGTTTACCAGGTGTATGCATACGTTTTTGCCGGTTTTTGTGGTAAAGAAAACACGTAATTTTCAAGGGAAATTAATTTTGTTTTATTCAAAATATTGGCCATCGGCTTCTACACATTTCGCCCATCTTTCAGGTAATTGATGCATACCATGCCAGAAAAACTGCTTGTCTTTTGCGGCAAACCATTCGTCGAGCCATTTTCCAACGTCTTCGAAATTGCTGAAGTGCTGCTCTGCGAGCGCGTGCCCCATTGATGCGAAGAGGTGATAGACAGATGGCGCCAGGTCCGGGGAGTACGGCGGGTGCGGAAGGATGTCCCAATCCAAGCGATTTCAAGGTGTCTTTCACTGGTTTTGCTGTGTGAGACGGCGCATTGTCGTGTAACACAATCACTTTGCCATGTCTTCGGGCCCATTCCGGTCGTCTTTCGATCAATGCGTGATTTAAATTAATTATTTGTTGGCGATAGCGTTGTGAATTAACGGTTTCGCCGGGCTTCAAGAGTTCATAATACACAATATCGCTCTGGTCCCACCAGACAAGCATGGTCTTCTTGCCGAAGCGATTTGGCCTTGGTGTTGAAGGACCGGCTTCGCCAGGTGAAAGCCACGATCTTTTCCGCTTCGGGTTTTCAAAATAAATCCCATTTTTCGTCACCCGTCACAATTCGATACAAAAAGGATTTTCTTTCGTGGCGTTGAAGCAGCATTTCACAAGTGACTTTGCGATTTTCCATGACGTTCATTCAAATCGTGTGAGACCCATTTACCCAGTTTATTGATCTTCGCCATTGCTCGTAAACGTCTGCTGATTGTTTCTTGTGACACATTTAATGCTTTTGCCAATTGCTGTTGAGTTTGAGTTGGGTCATCCTCCAATAACACCTGCAATTGCTCGTTTTCGCACTTTTGTGGTCTACCAGAGCGCGCAGTCTTTCACATTGAAATCACCACTTTTAAACTGTCGAAACCATATCTCACATGTTCTAGTCGATGGAGCGTGTTCACCATACGTTTCTACCAGCACACGATGACTTTCAACAGCCTTTTTCTTTTGATTAAATAAGAAATGCAATGCATGCCGCAAATGTTCTTTTTCAGGCACAAACTTCGACATGATCACTGAACGATAAAACAAAGACGCTAGTGATTGGCGGACTCAACTTGTGTGTGTTTGTAGTTTAATGTCAGACGAAGAAAATGACGTATGTGTCAAATGAATACGCTGCGTACTTTTCGCTGGCGCCATCTCTTAGGTAAACCGGAAACTACTTATGCATACACCTGGTAAGTTTGGTGCTCAAAAGTTAATGGCTGTAGTTTACAGCCACGCTAAACTAATTACACCATTTTAAGAGGAGTATTATATATTGAGCTAACTAGTATATTATTCAACTTCGTCAATATTGCACATTCAAGATGTTCATGCGTCGCAGTTTTCGAAATGCAGAATCCGATGTTATTTTCGTCCTTTAGGTATCTATGACTCAAGGGTGGAATGGAGGGAAAACGAGTTGTTCAGGACTTAAGTTAAAGATACCATTCCGGTCTGGTGTGACTGAGAGAACACTCTGGAGAAACTTGGTCGGTCGCTGGTATCAAACCCAAGACATCCGGAAAACGAAACCAACAGTCTATCCACTGAGTTACAGTCGTTTGGATTATAAATAAAGAATCCAGGGTATAAAAGATAATGGTCCAAGAAAGTAGAGACCTTTCCATCTCTGACAAACAAGCTTTGTTAAGTCTATTAAGCTACATGTGAATCTAAACTGGAAAGCGCTTCTCTTTTTGATACTGCGAGGACCGTCCTGAAAGCAAGTTTCCCTTTCGCTCTCGAGAGATGAAATATTCCGCTGAAAACGAGCCGAATTTCGCTCTTTAAATTTAATCTATAGGGTGAAACTTCAAGGATACGTTATACCGCGTGATTCCATAAATATACTTATGATTCTATGTCTAAACTTACATATAAGCATTGCTCCAAGAATCGAAATAGGAATCACACAGCTTGCATCAAGAAATAGAGCGAAGACAACATTTCCAATTGTTGATCCAACAAGTCCGCACGTCACGATCAGAGACATTCCGATTCCACTGCAAAATAATCATGAAAAACAATAAATAACATTATTTTGTTAAAAACAAAATACAGATGAACACAAGTTATTATTTTAATACACCAATAATTTAAGGAAATTACAGAATTATGCGATTAGAAATCTACATATTTAAGGACTGAGTTACAAATATAAGTAAATAAATCAATAAATTAAAAAAAATAATGAAATGTTTTAGTTCTGAGAGTATTGATGGACTTTGTGAAAGAACATGTAATATTTTTTGAAAAATCCAAAAATAAAGTTACACTCTTTATTCTTGTTGCAAAAGTAGTCATACATGGAAAATGTAGTGATTATATTTGAAATCATACTGTTTCGTAAACTGTTTCTCAAAATCATTAACCAGGAGAAAGCAGTTTATAATTAATAAATACCAAGATGAAATGTATCAAGGCCAATAAAATTCATTACAAACAACATCCTTGAAGTTATAAATAACTTCGAAACACTGGGTAAAATATTTGGTTTGTTAAAACTTTGTTTAAAATTTGACTATGTTATTAAGCGATATGGTTTCTAAACTAAAGCATTTCAGTTTAATTTATGTGAAATTTGTATTTTGAACAAGGTAAAAGTGATATCACATTTCTTCTTTAGATTTCAGCAGTTAATGCTCTGAAGCCTTATGCTCCCGCTCGGTCCGTCTGTCAACTTTCAACTCAGTAACTACTAGGGCTAGAAAGGTGGTTTATGTGTCGTACGAAAGGTTTCGGCAAAACTTGCTCAAACCCGTATAGATGATATGCATAGCAGTCGGTGCCAGAGATAGGCGGAACAATTTATATCTTTGGATCTATTATGCTAGGAACGTCATTGAGATGCCGTTGAAAAGGTCTCCGCAAGACGAGTTGAAACCCGAATAATTCATCCACATTGCAGGGGCAGATCCCGAGTTTCTTGGATGAAGAATTTTCAACTTTGGAAGTTTTAGGGCTAGGAAGGTGGCTGAGGTGTCGCCGCAAGTTTTCCAACCGTACATTGATCATAAAAATAATATGGTCGCTGCTGAAACCTGGTAGTAGCTTATACGTACTATTCCCCGACTGGGTTCCGTATCAATGGTTTACTATAATCTCCTATTGAGACATTGCTGTTGAGATAGTTGAATGTAATGACGATAGGTGGCAACTCACGTTTAATAACACTCAGATACAGGAAAATTCTATCAATGGAAAGGAAAACTAAAAAAGTTTTGAATTACATTTGGTTCACAACATCATATCGCATGTGCTCAATATCATTCGACACACATCTATTTTGTAGTCCATTTCTTGCTATAAATGTTGTACCATTGGGTGATCCACTAATGCTATGGCCACTGTGATGTGCACACGAAGAACCTGTAAGGTAGTTGGCCGATACACGTGTTGTTTGACAAAACCTCAGAGTGTCACGAGATGTAAGGTTGGGGTACGTATTTGCCAACGTAAACGTTCACTATAGTTTCTGTCAGCTCGCCCAATCCATCTCTTTGGTAGTAGCCTATTCAGTTCACGTCTGATATCTGAGTGGTAATGGAGTGGTGCTCCATCCTGTTGAAAAATCAAGCCTGGGATATCCAGTTCTAGTTGTGGAAGAAGTCATGTCCGTAACATTTGTAGTTATGAAATGCCCGTGATTGTGCTCTCGTCGAAAATGAAAGGGTCACACACTTTTTCGTGGCTGATAACCTAAAAAAACTCGGGGGAGTCGCGTACATGTTTCACATAACCTCTAGGATTTTCCAGACTCCATATTCTGACATTATGTATGTGCACTTTGCCTGACAGGTGATTCCGTGAATCCATCAGTTTCCATTTCGATTTGCATGTCCTCACAGAGAGACAGTCTCTTGGCCTTGTTGTCTCGTTTCAGGGCCTGCAACAATTGCAGACGGCAAGGATAGGACCGCAATCATTTGCTTAAAATCTTCCGCAAAGTTGGTTGTTGGGTGTTTAATCCTCTGCTGGCTGCGGTGCTGGATTCGTAAGAAACTCTTTTTCTCACGTTGCACTATTGCCTCGCTTACTGGTCGACGGTCGGTTGACTTTCGCTTACAGATGGCATCCCTTTGCTTTAAATTCAGAATACCACTTATAGATACCGTGCCCACTGGGTGCATCTTCAAATTTCCTTCTAAAATTACCTTGCATACGTAAAAATCCAACACACAAAAGCCTTCCTGTATTAATTGTCAGTCATTTTGTCTCCTATCGCCCTAGCGGTGAAATCGATAGCTACGCGACAGCTTTACCAGCCATTGAAAAATTTTGAGTTTCCGTTACCATTGGTACCACTTTCACAAATGTGAGTGATATTGAACGAGAATTATTCAAGTTTGTAATCGAGATCATTTGTAATAACACTGTATTTGTTTAACTCCCGAACTATCTGAAATCATAAATGGTCCCAAGGCCTGTATAACAATTGGCCATAAGCTGAGTTGTAACCAATAGTGTCAGTTGAACGTAATGATAAGTAATTCTCATAGTGGGTATTGTGAATGAAATCCCGGTCTTGATCTCTGTATGGGATGAGACTTTCACCATAATTGTAAGGAACTATATGAAATTTTACAACAGAAAATTAACTTATAATACTGATGTCAGCTCACCGCACAATTAACGGTAAATTTGAAGGATGACACGAAATTGATATATTTACAAAATCTCACTGGTGGCTTGAAGGTTGGAAGTATCCTCCCAATGCCAAGTCTTTCAATGAAATACGTGAATCGCCTAAACAACTTTTTTTTGTTAGAAGTAAACAGGCTATTCGATAGGAAGGAGGCTGCAAAGAGACATACGAATTACAGATCTATCAGCTTGTAACAAGGTTAGTAAGTATGCTTCTACAAAAATGAAATAAAAGTTTGTTATAGCAGAACGAAAGAATAGATTAAAGGCAAATAAAGCTTGATCTCAGAAATGAAAGGGGGAAAGGATACTATATTTTATTATGAAAACTACGCTGGAAAATAATGAAATTTTAACGCCAAGAAGAAGTCACGCTTGGTGAATCAAACGTGTATAGCAGATTACAGCATGTATTACATTGGTAATGGTACAAGGTAAAGTTACAAGGTAACAATACAAGGTAACAGGTACAGAGTAACAGTACAAGGTAACAGTTACAAGGTAACAGGTACAGAGTAGCAGTACAAGGTTATAGCACAATGTAACAGTACAAGGTTATAGCACAATGTAACAAGTAGAAGGTAACAATACAATGTAACAACTCACAGGATTCGTTTGTGCTGCCAAGCGCAGGCGAAGCGAATTAGACCAATAGAAACGTGTGGAGGTATTCGAAAGCGTTACTGAGAGAGGCTGCGGTAGCGTCTGCTGCGAGTATACAAAAAGAAGCTGAAATACGATAAAGACAGCATTTCAGCAATTAACCCATTTTGAAAGAGGTTATGTGTTAACCCTTTCAGAAAACGAGTTCTCCTTTCGTGAGACGACAGCAATAATGAGATGTGACGTCTCTACACAGTGTACAATTGTTGCCAGCATGATCTAGGGAATGCACTGCTCACCAGAAGACCGGGGTCAAGGCCATCACAGTTCACTGTGAAACAAAACATCGACGTTATAGCGGATTAGAGGGTGTCTGCAACTACAATTCGAATCCTGGTGAGATCTGGTAACACATCACAATCGTTCTTAACAGACTACTGGAATGCACTCTCAATGTGAGGTACTCTTTGTCACGTTTGATTGTCACTCCTGCTCACTGTCAAATATGTTTCTTTGCACTAGAGCCTATTCGTGGGCAGAATAGAAAGAACGTTGTGCTTCTCAAGGACGAGAGCTATTTCTACTTCAGTACCAGTGAAGGACGTACGCTGCTAAAGAGGGACATCTGTTGACAAGATGAATTCGTCGTCGACAAACTGGGCCTACCTCAGACATTATGAGAGACATTTCCTATGAGACGAGGACCACCTTAATTGTCATCCCGAACATCATGACGGCGAAAGCTTACATCAGAATGGAGATAGATTCAGTTGTGTTGTCACTCATAAAGAGCAGGCATTGTGGAGGGAATGTTTAAGCTCTGTTCATGTCCGATATTCTATATAATATTTCTTACAGCTTGCCCTAGTCTCACCAGACAATAACGCAAAAATACATAATGGATCGCCCAAAGTTCACCAAGATATTTTGGCGTAAAAAGTGCAGTAACTAGAACGCAATGAAACTGTCAGTTGATGTACCATGCTCCTTTGTGAGTATCGTAGATGTACATGGCGCATGCGCAGCAGTTTAAACAAACATGGCGGAAAGTAGTATTCCTCTTTCTGTAGGATTATGGTGTATTATCCAAATATCTGGTAAAGGAAAAGGTGAATCAGCTGGAACTTTGCTAAGATTGAAAGTGCAGTATGAAGGGACAAACGCTCTCACGGGCACACGTTTACGAATGATGTGAACAAATTAACTGTATGCAGATGTTCCGCCGACTGCGTTCACACCAGTGAATGTCGCAAGTGTTCAGCAACAATTAATGCCAAGTAGTTCGTCCACATTAGTTCAGGGTGTCGTATTCAATACCATTCACAAAAAAAAGAAGACTTGGGATGTTGTCGGGAGATGTAACTGTGTTTAATGATAGGTAATGCCCACCAGTATCCTGCTTATCTGGATCTCACAACGCTAGACAAGTTGCACAGGGAAGGGGGTGTTGCCTCGTACATTCCAGACTTAGCCACCAGTGATAATCACTTATTTCGACCCTTTTCAGGACAATCTAAAATGGAAGCTATTCTAGATAGATGAAGATGGTCTGTAGTGGTTACCACAGCAGTCCGCTTCATGCTAAGGGGATCAGGGAACTACATGACGATGACGGATGTGAGTGGACCATGAGGAGCGATACTTTGAAAAACTAACATGCTTTGGTGTTTGCAGTTCTTTCCATTTCCGACTTAGGTATAAATGTCAGCGCTCAATAACCCTGACTGCTCCTTTCCCGTCTCTCTCCTCGAAAGATATCGTTTCCGGCAAATTCTTTGTATTCATGACGGGTTTATACCACATTAAATTAATTAAAAGAGAAACTAAATTAAGAAAACTTACCATAAATGAGAAGGGAGCACCTCAACTAACACACATGGTATGACGCCTGCAGCCAAATTTTCCAGCATTAGAAACACACAGGACAATATCAACGTCCCTGTTGATGATTTCACAAAATACAAGCCCAATGTTGAAATTCCGCTGGCTAGAAGACCAATCCCTGAAAAGTGATTGCTCGCATTAAAACTTTCCAATAATTTGTAGTTCAAACTTTCTGAAGTTAAATCCAATGTTCTCGTACAATATAAATTTCTGTCGCCTTCATATACTGAACTCAGTTACAGCTTGATGAAATTTACTAATAACAAAGTGTATATTTATGAATAATGATAACTTTTCTGCTTTTTGTGTTAAAACCTTTTGTTCTATACAGCATGTGAAAATTCACTTGCTGTGGTCTAATGGTTACGGCAGTCGACTTCGAATCCGCAGTCAGTCGATTCGAATTTGACTCTGACCATACCGACTAAGGTTTTCCGTAGTTTTCTACAGTTTCAGCAGCTAAATACTGGTTCGATTCTGTAACGTGTCATGTACTGAAGTTTTCGCAGGAAAATATACCCACAATCACTCAGCCATCACTTAGTATATTGCTACCTGTCTGTCACATAAAGGTAAGTTTACCAGAATGAACTTAAGGAAACCAGCCAGTCATATTTATAACCTTGTCTCTCAGCCTCTGTGGTTTACTAGTTACCGTTGCGTTCTTCAGAACGATAGTTCTGAGAAATGCAAGAAAAAAATCTTCTGCAGACCAAGGTTTCCTTATAAGAGAAATACTTGGTTTCGAACAGTGCTATTTTAATGAAACAAAGTAAATTTAACGAAAGCTATGTTCACATTTTCCTTGTTGAAATTTTATAATGATTTTGAACTTACCAAGCACCAAATCTCTTCCAAATTTTACAATTCCTAGTACTAGCAGTATACCACTAGGAGTTGTAGCCACTGACGTTATCATTGTATTCATGAAGACAGATGATTGGATCTGAAGATCACACAGCGTGGTCGTGTTGCTACTGGCTACAAACTCAGCGACGTCGCATACTCCAGCAGAGTGATCGCTGTGCAATTTCTCGTATTTACCAAAACGATCAAAGAGCTCGGGAAACCATTGTTGAAGAGTGTCAACACTGGAAGGAAGAAAAATACTCGTAAACTCAGGCGGTTCCCTAAATGAAAATGAAATTCGACACTTGCACTAAACTAATTAGATGTGTACAGAGTGTCCCTGAAATAATGGTGCAAACTTCGGGAGGTGATAACTTACATCAAACTAAGAAAATAGTTCCTTCGAAGAAATTCCGAAATCTGATTAGTTTCGAAGCTACAGACACACAAAGTTGACGAAATCATCACAAATGACGTCATAGTTCGACACATAATGACGTAATCGGTGTCGGCTTAGCAAATCACACTGGAAGTAGTACCCAATTTACTTATGATTGCCTAATACAGCTTAAGGGGGGATTTCTATTATAAACCCTATTTAACCACTTAGTTCCTTGACAATGAAATTCTTAGCTTGTTAAATGTGTTTATGTGTCACTACCTCGATCAAAAATATTTCTTATATGGATGTATCAGGTACTACTTCTTCCTAAGCCAATATCGCTTATGTCATTGTGTGTCGAGTTATGACGTCATGTGTGACGATGCTGCCATCATTTTGAGCCTCTGTAGCTTGGAAACTAATGGGATGGAAATAGTTAAAATATTGAAAATTTAATTATTTAAAATATTTATTATAATTTGTGCTGAAAGTGGTAATAAATGTAGTCGCGATATTTTGTATAAAGATGAGAAGAATGTATATTGGTACTGTATAGTACTGCAATACATCAAAGAGGTAATCTCACTACCACATATTATCCGGACACTATTTTAATAATCTTTGTCAGTTATCGTATATATCCCATTTTATGGAATTTTTCAATAAAATGGTGTCGGTCGAAAAGTAAAACAGTTGTATGTTCTTTATTTAACCACGAAATATACGGCCCTACTTCGAAAGGTTCTATCTTATGTTTTATTATCATAAAACCAGTAAATCATTACGATAAATAAGACCGACTAACCAATCTTTGATCTCTTCTGTGCTTCGATTTAGGAGCGCCAGCCCTTGGCTCTCTCAACATATCAACATCGCTGAAGTTGTTCTGCCAGTTCGGGTTGTACTAAACCGAACTTCAACAAGCTCTTCTACAGAGACTGATGTACTAGAACATCATACATCTCATATATCTCTGCTCTTCATATCAGGTACGAATATGGGAAACAATATGCTGGTTTTATACGTGCGTCTGACAAAGGCTAGGTGAATTACACATTACACTCAAATAGCACTTGCTTTGATCTGAATAGGTCTTCGTGTATTCGTAAATTTGCACATCGTTGTAGAAAATATGGTTACACTAAAATATAGTCCATTCAAATATATATTACGTAAGGTATTTTTAGACCTCTTGGTCTCAGTACTATTAAACTCCTATTTTTATATATTTCGCTCCAATGAACTGTAAGAATTGAACTACTAGAAGTAAAACTCCTCGCTGCATTACATTACCTTCGATGAACGGAAAAAAAGTAAAACCTCTCGCAAAAGTGTATTTCGCATGTTCTCCAGGCTTATTTTTGTAGCTTGAGAATGGCGTTCATATGGCGTATTAAACCGCACCACATAGCGTTTAAAGCACTACCAAACAAACAAAACACACGCTTTCACGCTTAATAAACAATAAATTCTGTCATCGTTCACACCAAGCTGATTTCGGAATATCTTCAAAGGAACCTTTTCTTTTTTTTGGTGTAAATAATCACATCTCCAAGTTTGCACTACTATTTCAGGGTCACCCTGTATAAAGCTCTTCCTTCAGACTTAAACTACATTAGAATGTTAAAGTAGGAGACTCAATTATTAAATATATTCGAGCATTATGAAGAAAAAAACTAATACGATTGCAACCAATCTTTACATAACGATGTAGGGAGACTTTAACCGTAGTAGAGCGTTAAAACATTTGCATTTTTCATGGTAACCATACCCAATTATGAATCACAAAAGATTGAACCTATTTTAGACAAACTTGACCTATAGAAACTCTTTGACAACATAAGTCTGCAGAGACATCAAGGGGAAGCAAGTAAGCCAACTCACCATGTTAAACAAAATAATGTATTATTGCGCATTATCCCCAGTAAATGTTCTTTGTAGTATTTTCATAAATTATCGACATCAATCTTTCAAAATGTGTTGAGCCGTTTTCTCAAAGATTCCTAAACTATCACGTTTAATCTAATTTTGTTTTTAAGTTGTAGCGAAAATGTAGATATAAGGACATACAAAATTTGTTCGTGAACACAATCGCCATCTGTTGCGCACTAAACGTTCTCAGTGAGTACTTCAACGGAAAATAATTCTTATAAATTATTCACATTAATGGTTAATGCATTGGTTTTCAGTTTTTAATGTCTTATTGTCCTATAGTGAAGCTTCAAATTCATATCTCAGATTTAAGTAGTCTCAAACAGCGAAATTAACATAGCAAATGATTACGTAAATATACGTAATTCAATTTATGGTGTTATATCAAAGAGTATTATGGTACCAGTTGCAGAAATTACTTTAAAAGAAGGAATTAACATTAAAAACATTATTACTTTAATTACTTTTCAGAGTATTTGTTTCAAGAATATGGGATTATATATTTGCGCGGATCAAGAAACCACATCACTAGCTAACTTAATGTTGCAATCTTTTATTATTTTTGTTACAAATTTCGTCCATAACTTACATCAATATACATGTAGTTATTAACTGCTTTATTGGCTTACTTTATTAATATTAATTACGTGCAGAAAAGTATGAAAAGACCAGATTTTCTACTCAAAATTCTTTCATCGGGAAGAATTACCGATATAAGTCGGGATAGAGTATTCGTTTGGGAGTTAGAGCTACTGCTATTATGTCACTGCAAACTTGGGTTTTAGAAGAGTTTGGTGACGTAGGGAAATATTATTAAGATTTCAACTTAAGGTTACCATGGTAATAAGACTTACTTAAGTTTCT
>JAGDQP010042446.1:0-16544 GCA_022664845.1 Lepisma saccharinum | reverse complement strand
TAATTATATTGTTTGGAACAAAAAATATATATCCTTAAGTCTACAAAATATTTTTATGGCTACAATATATATTATTAAGAATTCAAGATGTATTGTTAACGCTACAACATATATTGTTAAGACTAGAAGTTCTGCTCTTAAGACTAGAAAATATATAGTTAAGGCTACAAAATATATTGTAAAGTCTATAAAACATTGTTAAAATATAAAATATATTTTTAAGGCTGCAAACTGTATTGTTAAGACTAAAATATATATTGTTAGGGCTAGAAGTTGTGCTGTTAAAACTACAAAATATATTGTTAAGACTACAAAATATATTCCTAAAACTACAAAATATATTGTTAAAACTACAAAATATATAGTTAAGTCTACAAAATATATTTTAAAGTCTATAAAACATTGTTAAAATATAAAATATATTTTAAGGCTGCAAAATACATTGTTAAGAATGAAATATATATTGTTAGGGCTAGAAGTTGTGCTGTTAAAACTACAAGATATATTGTTAAGATTACAAAATATATTGTTACGACTACAAAATATACACTTAAGGTTACAAAATATATTGTTAGACTACAAAATATATTGGTAAAATTACAAAATATATGGTTAAGACTACAAAATATATTGTAAAGGCTACAATATATATTGTTAAGACGATAATGTATATTGTTAAGACTATAAAATATATATTTAAGACTACAAATTTTATTAAAAACCCTACAATATATATTGTTAACACTACCATATAAATTGCTAAGGCAACAAAATATACTCTTAAGACTACGAAATATATTGCTTGAACCACAGCATATATTGTTGAGACTACAACATATATTGTTTTGGGTAGAAAACGTATTCCTAAGGCTACATAATATATCGTTAAGACTACAAGATAAATTTATAAGACTACAATATCTATTGTTAAGACTACAACATAAAATGCTAAAACTACAATATATATTGTTAAGCCCAGACAATTAAGACCAGAAAATATATTGTTAAGCCAACAAAATTTATTATAAAGACTACAAATTATACTGTTAAGGCTACAATATGTATTGTTAAGGCTACAATATATTGTCGAATCTACAAGATATATTGCTAAAACTACATAACCTATTGTTAAGATCACAAAGTACATTGTTAAGGCTACAAAATACATTGTTAATTCTACAAAAAAAATTGTCAAGACTGCAAGATATATTGTTAAGACAACAATATATATTGTTAAGACTACAAGAGATATTTTCAATACTACAAAATATATCGCTAAAACTACAATATATATTGTTAAGACTCCAAAGTGTATTGTTAAGGCTACAAAGAATATTGTTGAGACTACAAGATATATTTTCAATATTACAAAATGCATCGCTAAAACTACAATATATATTGTTAAGACTCCAAAGTGTTTTGTTAAGGCTACAAAATATTTGTTAAGAATATAAAATGCATTGTTAAGCCTAAACATATATTGCTAAAAGTACAATATATATTGTTTAGCCGATAACATATATTGTTAACACTACGGGATTTGCTTTAAGGCTAAAAGATATTTTGTAAAGCCTACAAAATATACTGTTAGGACTACAAACTACATTTTACGGCTACAAAATATATTGTTAACGCTACAGTATATATTGTTAAGACTACAAAATATATTGTTAAGGCTACAAAATCTATTGTTAAGACTACAAAATATCTTGTTATACTACAAAATATATTTTACTGCTCCAATATATAATTAAGGCTACGGGATAATTTTTTATGCTACAAAATATACTGTTAAGACTATAAAATGTATTGTTAAGCCCACAATATATATTTTTAAGCCTACAATATATATTGTTAAGAATACAAAGTATATTGTTAGGACTACAATATATGTTATTCACACTAAAAAAATTATTGTTAAGACTGCAAAATATATTGTTAAGAGTAAAAGATACAGTGCAAAATTAAAAAAATATATTTTAAAGACTACAAAATATATGGTTAAGGCTACAAAATTCACTTCCTAAAACTGCAAAATAAATCGTTAAAGCTAGAATATATATTGTCATGACCACAAAATATATTGTTGGGACTACACAATATATGGTTAGACTATAAAATATATTGTTGAAACTACAAAATATATGGTTAAGACTACGAAAGATATTGTAACGTCTACAAAATATATCGTTAAAACTACAAATTATATTACTAAGCCTTAAATATATATTGTTAAGGCTACAATATAAATTGTTAAAGCTACAAGATATATTGTTAAAGCTACGAAATATATTGCTTGAACCTCAACATATATTGTTAACACTACAACATATATGGTTGTGGGAACAAAACGTATTGTAAAACCACAAAATATATTGTTAAGACTACAAAATATATTGTTAAGGCTGCAAAATTTACTGTTAAGACTGCAAAATATAATTTTGTGAGAACAAAATGTATTGTTAAGACTATAAGATAAATTTATAATGCAAAAAAATATATTGTTTAGGCTACAGAATTTATTTTTAAACCAAAAAAAATATTGTTATGAATACAAATGTATTGTTAAGGCTACAATATGAATTGTTACGACTACAATATACATTGTTAAGACTGCAACAAAAAATTGCTAAAACTACAAAATATATTGTTAAGAATAACAAATATAGTGTTAAGGCTAAAAATATATATTGTTAAGTCTACAATACATATGGTTAAAACTACAAGATTTATTGTTAAGAACACAAAATATATTATGAAAACTACAAAATATATTTAAGACCAGAAAATATATTGTTAAAACTACAAAATATCTTGTTAAGATTACAAAATATATTGTTCAGAGTACAAGATACAGTGCAAAATTAAAAAAATATATTTTAAGGTTACAAAATATGTTTTTAAGGCTACAGAATATATTGTTAACACTACTACATATATTCTTAAATCTACAATACATATTGTTAAGACTACCAGATGTATTGTTAAGAACACAAAATGTATTATCAAAACTACAAAATATATTTAAGACTAGTAAATATATTGTTAAGATTAAAAAATATATGATAGGATTTTAAATTATTTTGCTAAAAAAAAGACAATATATTTTTAAGACTACTAAATAGTATGTTAAGACTGCAAATTATATTTTAAGACTACAAAATATATTGTTAAGACTACATATTATATTGTTAAAACTACAAAATGTATTGTTAAGAGTAGAAAGTGTATTGTGAATTTTAAAAAATAAATTGCTAAAATTACCACATATATTGCTAAAATTACAATTTATAATGTTAAGACAACAAAGTACACTGTTAAGGCTACAAAATATTTTGTTAAAACTACAAAATACATTGTTAAGGTTGCAACATATATTGTTAAGACTACAAGATATATTGTTTAGGCTACAAAATATATTGGCAAGTCAACAAAATATATGGTTAAACGATAAAATATATTGCTAAAACTAGAAAATATATCGTTAAGCCTACAATATATATTGTTAGGACTACAAGATAAAATGTTAAGACTACAACATATATTGTGAAGACTACAAAATATATATTTAAATATACATACTTTATTGCTAAGGCTTCAAGATATATTTTTAAGACTACAAAGTACTGTATATTGTTAATTCTAGTAAATATAATGTTAAGGCTTTAAGAAATATTGTTAAGACTGCAAAATATATTTTGAGGGTACAAAATATATTATAAAGCAACAATATATATTGTTAAGACTACAAAAAATATTGTTGAGACTTCAACATATATTTTAAAGATTACAAAATATAGTGCAAAATTAAAAAATATATTGGTAAGACTACAAAATATATTGTTAAGGCTACAGCGTATATTGTTAGGTCTACAAAATATATTGTTGAGAATACAGCATATATTGTGAAGACCAGAAAATATATTGGCATATCTACAAAATATATTGCTAAAACTAGAAAATATATCGTTAAGGCTGCAATATATATTGTTAGGACTACAAAATATATTGTTAAGACTACAACATATATTGTCAAGACTACAAAATATATATTTAAATATACATACTATATTGCTAAGGATACAAGATATATTTTTAAGACTACAAAATATATTGTTAACTCTAGTAACTATAATGTTAAGACCACAAAAATATTGTTAAGACTGCAAAATATATTTTGAGGGTACAAAATATATTGTAAGGCAACAATATATATTGTTAAGACTACAAAAAATATTGTTGAGACTTCAGCATATATTTTAAAGACTACAAAATATAGTACAAAACTAAAAAATATATTGCTAAAACTACAAAATGTATCGCTAAGGCTACAATATATATTGTTATGTCTACAAAATATATTGTTGGGACTACAGCATATAGTCAAGACCACAAAATATATTGGTATATCTACAAAATATAGTGCTAACGCTAGAAGACCTATTTTAATTCTACAAAATATATTGTTAATTCTACTAAATATAATGTTAAGACAACGTAAAATATTGTTAAGACCATAAAATATATTATAAAGCTACAAAATATATTGTTGAGACTGCAGAATATATTGTTAAGACAATACATATGGTTAAAACTAAAAATATACTTTTAAGACTGCAAAATATAATGTTAAATCTACAAAGCATATTTTAGGGCAGCAAAATATATTGTTAAATCTGCAATATATATTGTTAAGGCTACAAAATATATTGTTAAGGCTGCAAAACATATTGTTAAGACTACAAAATATATTGTTAAATCAACAAAATATATTGTTAAGTCTGCAATACATATTGTTAAGTCTGCAAGATGTATTGATAAGAACACAAAATATATTGTCAAAATTACAAAATATATTTAAGACTGGAAAATATATTCTTAAGACTGCAAAGATATTGTTAAGATTACATCATATATTGTTGAGAGTACAAGATATATTGTTAAGGTTACTAATAATACTGATTAGCCTACAAAAAATACCGCTAACACTACAACATATGTTTTAAAGGTACAAAATAAATTGTTAAGGCTACAATCTATGTTGTTAAGGCTACAAAGTTCATTGTTTATACTTTAACATATATTGTTGAGACTACAAGATATAGTGCAAAACTACCAAATATATTAACACTACAAAATATATTGTTATGGCTACAAAATATATTGTTAAGACTACAAGATATATTAACTCTACAAAATATATTTTAAGGCTACAATATATATTGTTAAGACTACAAGATATATTGTTAAAGTTACAAAACATATTGTTAAGACTACAAAATATATTGTTAACTCTACAAAATATATTGTTAAGGCTACAAAATATATTGCTTAGACTGCAACATATATCGATAAGAATAAAAAGTATCTTGTTAAGGCTAGAAAATAAATTCTTAGGCTACTGTAGGAATTGTTAAGATTATAAGATATATTGTTAAGACTACAAGATATGTTTTAAGGTTCAAGATATATTGTTAAGGCTACAAAATATATTCTTAAGGCTACAAAATATTATGCTGTGACTACAAGATATACTGTTAACAATAACAAAATATATTCTTAACGCTACAAAATATATTTCAAAGCTACAAAATGTATTGCCTAGAATACACAATATATTGTTAAGACTACAAATTATATTGTTAAGACTAAAAAATATATTGCTAAGACTGCAAAATATTCTGATGAAAATAAAAATATATTATTAAGGCTTGAAAATAGAATTTTTGGTTACAACAAAAATCGTTAAGACTACAAGATATATTGTGAAGACTACAATATATATTTTTAACTCTACGAGATATATTGTTGAGGCTACATAGTATATTGTTGACTATAAAAAATATATTGTTAAGGCTACAAATTTTGTTGTGAATTTTAAAAATCATATATCTAAAACTACCCCATATATTGCTAAACCACAATATATATTGTTAAGACAACAAAGTATATTGTTAGGAATACAAAATATATTGTTATGACTAAAACATATATTGTCAAGAGTACAAAATATATTTTTAAATCTACAAAATATATTGATAAGGCTACAAGATATATTTTTGAGGCTACAAAATATATTCCTATTTGACTATATATTATGTTAAGACTACAAAAATTATTGCTAAGGCTACAAAATATATTTTGGGGTACAAAATATATTAAAAAACTACAATATATAATGTTAAGAGTACAAAATATATTGTTAAGACTTTAAAATATACTGTTAAGAATACAAATTATAGTGCAAAATTTAAAAATATATTGTTAAGACTACAAAATATATTGTTTAAACAAAAATGTATTGTTAAGACTTCAAAATATATTGTTAACTCTGGAAAATATATTGTTAAGTCTTAATATGTGTTGTTGGGACTACAAGTGAATTGTTAAGACTATAACATATATTCTTAAAACTACAAGATATATTTTTAATCCTACAAAATGTATTGTTAAGATAACAATATATATTTTTAAGGTTACATGATATATTTTTACGGTTACTAACTATATAGTTCAGTATATTAAATATATTGTTCTGACTACAAAATATGTTGCAAAGACTACAAAATATATTGCTAAGAATACAAAATATATTTTGAGATACAAAAAGAATTAAAAAACTATAATATATATTGTTAAGACTACAAAATATATTGTTAAGACTTTGAAATATATTGTTAGAACTACAAATTATAGTGCAAAATTAAAAAAATATGTTGTTAATACTAGAAAATATAATGTTTAGAAAAAAATCTAATGCTAAGTCTCCAAAATATACTCCTAACTCTGCAAAATATATTGTTAAGAGTACAATATAGATTATCAAGAATACAAGACGAATTGTTAAGACTACAAAACATATTCTCAATGCTAGAGGATAAATTTTTAAGCCTGGAACGTATATTGTTAAGACTACAAATTATATGGTTAAAGCTGCAATATTTATTGTTAAGACTATGAGATAAATTTATTTTGAAATTCTACAAAATGTATTTAAATATAAATAAAATAAAATATATTTATATATAAATAAAATAAAATATATTTATATATAAATAAAAGTGAATTCTACTACAAAATATATTTTGGAATACAAAATATATTAAAAAGCTACAAAATATATTGTTAAATCTACAAAATACGATACTAAGACTACAAAAGATATTGTTAACACTACAAAATATGTTGTTAAGGCTACAAATATATATATTAAGGCTACAATATATTTTCTTAAAACTACAAGTTATGTTATTAGGACTACAAAATAAATTTTTATGTCTACAAAATATATTGTTAAGGTTACAAAAGATACTGTTGAGACTACACAATATATGGGTAAATCTACAAAAAAAATTCTAAGCCTACAATATAAATTTTTAGTACTATAAGATTGTCAAGTTACAAGATATATATAATTCAGGCCGCAAAATATTTTTGAGACTACAATATATATTGATAAGACATCAAGATATATTGTTAAACCTACAATATATATTCTTAAGACTAGAAGTTCTGTTGTTGAGACTACAAAGTATATTGTTAAGACTACAAGATATATTGCTAAAACTACAAAATATATTGCTAAAACTACAAAATATATAATTAAGGCTACAAAATATATGGTAAAGTCTAAAAAAACATTGTTAAAATATAAAATATATATTTAAGGCTACGAAATATATTGTTACGACTAGAAGGTATGCTGTTGACACTACAAAATATAATGTTAAGACGACAAAAAATATTTTATGACTACAAAATATATTTCTAAGACTACAAAACATATTTTAGGGCTAGAATATATATTGTTAAGACTGCAGGATATATTGTTAAGATTACAAAATATATTGTTAAGACTAGAAAATATATAGTTAAGGCTAAAAAAATATTTTAAAGTATATAAAAACATTGTTAAAATATAAAATATATTTTGAAATCTACATTATATGTTGTTAAGACTACAAAATATATTTTGAGACTACAATATATGTTGTTAACATTTCAAGATATATTGTTAAGGCTACAACATATATTGTTAAGGCTACAACATATATTGTTAAGACTAGAAGTTCTGTTGTTAAGACTACAATAATATATAATTAAGGCTACAAAATATATTGTAAAATCTATAATACATTGTTAAAATATAAAATATATTTTTAATGCTACAATAATAATTGTTAAGACTACAAGCTATATTGTTAAGACTACAAGCTATATAGTTAATACTACAAGCTATATTGTTAATACTACAAAATATATTGTTAAGACTACAAAATATATAGCTAAGACTACAAAATATATTGTTAAGGCTACAAAATTTATTATGAATTTTAAAAATTATATCTAAAACTACCACATATATTGCTGAAACTACAATATATTTTGTTAAGACAACAAAATATATTGTTAGGAGTAAAATATATATTGTTAAGAGTACAAAATATATTGCTAAAGGTACAATAAATATTGTTGAGGCTACAAAATATGTTGTTAAGGCTACAATATATATTGTTAAGGGTACAATAAATATTGTTGAGACTAGAAGTTCTGTTGTGAAGACTACAAAGTATATTGTTAAGACTACAGATATATTGCTAAATATTTGGGGTGCAGGCTACATAATATATTGGTAAGAATACAGAATAGATTATAAAGTTACAATAAATTGTTATGACTACAGAATATATTATTAACACTACAATATATATGGTTGAGGCTACAAAATATATTTTTAAATCTACAAAATATATTGCTAACGCTAGATGACATATTTTTAAGCCTAGAAAATATATTGTTGTTCTACTAAATATAATGTTAAGACTACAAAAATATTGTTAAGACTACAAAATATATTATAAGGCTACAGAATATATTGTTAGGACTTCAGAATATATTGTTAAGACTACAAAATATATTTTTAAGACCAGAAAATATATTTTAAGACTAGAAAATATATTGTTAAACCTACAAAACATACTTTAAGTGTACGAAATATATTCTTAAGAGTACAATATATTTTGTTAAGTTACAAAGGATATTCTTACGACTACAAAATATATTGTTAAGACTAAAATATATATTGTTAAGGCTACAAAATATATTGTTAGGACTACATTATATATTGTTAAGACCACAGAATATATAATTAATACTACAAAATAGATTGCTTAAACAAAAAAATATATTGTTAAAAACACAAGATATATTGTTAAGACTACAAAATTTATTGTGAAGACTACAACATATATTGTTAACTCTACAAAATATTTTGTTAAGTCTACAAAACATATTGTTAAGATTACAATATGTATTGTTAAGAACACAAAAAATATTGTCAGAACTACAATATATATTTAAGACTAGAAACTATATTGTTAAGTCTACAAAATTTATTGTTAAAACTACAACATACACTGTTAAAATACAAGATATATTGTCAAGGCTACTAAATATATTGCTAAGGCTACAAAAAATTGCTAAGACCACCATATGTATAAAGTACAAAATATATTGTTGAGGCTGCGATATATATTGTTAAGACTGCAAAGTATACTGTTAATACTTCATCATATATTGGTGTGACTACAAAATATAGAGCAAAACTACGAAATATATCGTTAAGACTACAATACATATTGTTAAGGCTACAACATATATTGTTAAGACTAGAAGTTCTGTTGTTAAGACTACAGAGTAAATTGTTAAGACTACAAGATATATTGCTAAAACTACAAAATATATTGCTTAGACTGCAACATATATTGAAAGAATAAAAATTATATTGTTAAGGCTAGAAAATATATTCTTAGGGTACTATAAGAATTGTTAAGACTATAAGATATATTGTTAAGAGTACAAGATATACTTTTAAGGGTACACGATATATTGTTAAGGCTATAAAATATATTGTTAAGGCTACAAACCATATTGTTAAGGCTACAAACTATATTGTTAAGGCTATAAAATATTATGCTATGACTAAAAAACAGTTAAGACAACAAAATATATTGTTAATGCTACTAAATATATTTCAAAGTTACAAAATGTATTGTCTAGAGTACACAATATATTGTTAACACTACAAATTATATTGTTATTACTACAACATATGTTGCTAATTTTACTACATATTTTAAAACTACAAAAAACATTGTTAAAACTACAAAATATATATTGGGGTACAAAATATATTAAAAACTACAATATATATTGTTAAGACTACAAAATATATTGTTAAGACTTTAAAATAAATTGTTAAGACTAGAAATTATAGGGCAAAACTAAAAATATATTGTTAAGACTACAAAATATATTGTTGAGGCAAAATATGTATTGTTAAGACTTCAAAATATATTGTTAAGTCTCAATATATATTGTTAAGATTAGAAGATGAATTGTTACGACTACAAAATATATTGTTAAGAATAAAATATATATTCTTAAGGCTATAAAATATATTCTCGTCACTACAAGACATATTTTCAAGGCTACAAAATGTATTGTTAAGACAACAATATATATTTTTAAGGTTTCAAAATATATTGTTAAGGCTACTAAATATATAGTATAGGATATTAAATATATCGTTAAGCCTACAAAATATGCTGCTAAGACTACAAAATATATTTCTGGGGTACAAAATATATTAAAAAACAACAATATATATTTTTAAGGCTAAATTATATTGTTAAGACTACAAAATATATTATATATACTACAAAATATATTGTTAACACTACAAAATATGTTGTTAAGACTACATAATATATTTTAATTCTACAATATATATTCTTAAAACTACAAGATATGTTATTATCACTACAAAATATTTTGTTAAGACTACAAAATATATTGGTAAGGTTATAAAATATATTGTTAAGACTACAAAATATATTGTTAAAACTACAAAATATTTTCGAAGACTACAATATAAATTGATATTACTGTAAGGTATATTGTTAAGACTACAAAATATATTGTCAAGACTACAAGGTATATATATTTAAGGCTAATAATGATATTGTTTGGGACAAAAAATATATATCCTTAAATCTACAAAATATTTTTAATACTACAATATATATTGTCAAAGCTTCAAGATATATTGCTAAGGCTAGAACATATATTGTTAAGACTAGAAGTTCTGTTGTTAAGACCACAAGGTATATTGTTAAGACTACAAGAGATATTGCTAAAACTAGTAAATATATTGCTAAAACTACAAAGTATATGGTTGAGGCTACAAAATATATTGTAAAGTCTACAGAAAAACATTATTGAAATGTAAAATATATTTTTAAGGCTACAAAATATGTTGTTAAGACGACGAAATATATTTTTAAGACAAAAAAGTATATTGCTAAGACTAAAAAACATATTTTAAGGCTACAATATATGTTGATAAGACTACAAATATTTAGTTAAGGCTACAAAATATATTGTAAAGTCTATAAAAAACATTGTTGAAATATAAACTATATTTTTAAGGCTACAAAATATGTTGTTAAGACTACAAAATATATTTTAAAACTACAATATATATTGTTAAGACTTCAAGATGTATTGTTAAGGCTACAACAAATATTGTTGAACTAGAAGTTCTGTTCTTAAGACTACAAAATATATAGTTACGGCTACAAATTATATTTTAAAGTCTATTAAAACATTGTTAAAATATAAAATATATTTTTGAGGCTACAAAATATATTGTTAAGACTAGAAATTATGCTGTTAACGCTAGAATATATATTGTTACGACTACAAAATATATTGTTAAGGCTACAAATATACTGTTGAGACTACAAAATATATTCTTAAATCTATAAAATATTTTCTAAGGCTACAATATAAATTGTTAATACTCTTAGATATATTGCTAAGACTACAAAACATATTTTAGTTTTACAATATATTTGATACGTTCTATTTGTTTATATATGTTTTATCTGTTGTATACATATTTGTGTTTTGAGCCAGTCCGCTTTGTTTATTTGATTTTAATTTGCCACAATAGATGGCGCAGGTGTGCACTCAGCGGCCCGAGCTGAGTCATTGAACTCGGGACCGTGTCCTCTTCAGTGTGTGTCGCGGTGAATCAAAAAACTGCAGTGCAGTGCGTGCAAGCATGTGTCAAGTGTCATTGCCCTTGTGTATGTTATGTTACTGACTGGGCACAGAATATTTTGAATCGTGAACAATGTTCGTTGTCAGCTTTATGTACTATCATGGCCAAAATTATGTTCACATGTCTTTGTTATACACGATTTTTCTCTAAGGCTAGAATATAGGCCAACCAACTAACGTTGAGTCGGCGATGTGTGATTCTGAGAGAGTGTGAGTGAGCGAGCAAGGGTTGGAATTTTCTTTTCTTTAGCAGAAAACATTATCACATGTCCTGGGTTCTGGAAAGATATTTATGATTTCTTGTAGTATGTAGCAAACAACGAAAAAACTTAAGCAAGTAGAATTTCAAACACCAAAAGGAAACCTAACACTATTCGCATTTTAGGTGGGCCACTAGTTGAAGTTTACTGAAAAGTGTAATTTCAATTGTCCAGTAGAAAAGATCCTTACCGAACATAGAGCAACGAAAATGAACTTTGAAACGTATAGTTGCCAGGTAATTATTTATGAAACGAGTATTCCATAGAACACTAATGTTATACACGAAAGACAAGAGAAAACATCTGTTTCTAACAGTTCTTAAAATCCGGGCACAATATTTACGTTTTATAATTTCTGATAAGATGTTATTTACGTTTATCATTTACAAAAATGTTAGTAGCAAGATACACCAATATGTTGCGTGCGAAGCTCTAGTAAATGTAATTTCTCTCTCTCTCTCTCTCTCTCTCTCTCTCCCTATATATATTCAACAGAAATAGATAAGATAATGGATCTTTGAGCATCATAAGAAAAATATCTGAGATAAATTAAGATTTTTCTCTTTCCCGATAAATATATATATATATGTGTGTATGTAATAAACATCAATACAAGTATGTTTTGTTCCGAGCGCGGTCGTACCTTACTTGGTAGAGCGTGGGTTTCGTATTCGAGGGGTCCTCGGTTCGGTACCAGCGGCTGACAGCCCGACTTAGATATTCTCATTGTTTTCCTCAGCCACACTAGGAACGTACCGGGATGGTATCTTCAATTTAAGACCTGGTTGACTCCCTACCACATTTCGCACAACCTTATCCCCAAGTTATCGATATGTGCCTAAAACTATAAATAAGATGCTAACCCAACGAGTATAATATGTAAACCTGTCGCTCTGTTAATCGGAATATTGCTTCTTAGTGCCGGGTCAACACGACCGAGATCGATCAAGTGACCGTAGCTCAGTTGATACAGGGTTGGCTTAGTAATCGGGAGGTTCTGGGATAGTCGTCTCTCTTGACTGAGATAATACAAGGCAATTTTCCTCACGAAACGAATAAACTAATGTTTATAATAATCCGCAGATATAGAATAAATAGACAGACACATATACTCACGTAGAGACATAATGTTATGTAAGTAGGGAAGTAGAGGGAATAAGTAACAGAGAAACACACAAAAAAAGAGAAAGAGACGAAGTCATGAAGAGAAAGATAACGATAGAGAAAAATCAATCGTTATCTGGACATTGAGCTGAATAGATTTATTATTATCCTAAAGACCAAACGCAAACACACTGTTTACTTTCTTATTCTAGCTAGTGATGCTCCTTCTCTCTTTATTTCGAGAAGATTCTCTGATTAAGTTCTGTAAATCATTCACGCTTTCATTTTAGGCATTCTGGGTGGGAATCGAACCCGAGCTGCCTGAACAGAAAGTCAAGACGGAACCACTGCACCACACATTACTATTTCAGAAACATCCGGAATACATGTCACAGTTGTACTGTGTTAAAAGAATACAAGGAAAGTGAACACCTCAGGTCAATGACGTGTTCGTATTTGTGACCAACCAATATTCGTTAATCGTCTTCTTCATTTTCTGGAACGACAGTAACTTTCTCAACGCCTCAATTCGCTGTGGTGCTTCCAAATTCATTAGTAATCTACGTTTAGGAACACAAGTTACTTTGTTCACTTTTGCCTTGTAAAAATATCACTGGCAAGAACAGGGTTTGAACCACTGTTGGGAAGGTTGAATAATTAGAAGACTGATACTGTTCCACTGGACTACGCTAGTGAGTTTATCCAAAGTTCAGAAATATCGTTCTATATTTTCACTTACGAAACAACTAATTTCCTCCCCACTCACACACACACTCTCTCTCCCTCTATATGTCTTTTCTGTCTGTTGCTTGTGAGTGCGGCAAAAATGATAGTTCTTTTCAATCGTGTTTTTAAGACAAGATGTGTTGATATTAGTTTTCAGGGAAGTCCGGAATTTGAGGGTTGTGACCGGAGAAGATATTAAAAGTCCCAACGTTCATCAAAGTGCGATATAGTTTAATTTAATATGGATATTTGAAGTAAATTTTATATTTGTGTCACTCTTGAGCGTTCATAATCAATGATGAAGTAATTAATAATGGTTCAGTTATAAGAACTTAAGTCGAAGTTCTTGCATCTTGAGAAATATCATTGCAAGTAAGTTATAACGGCTCAGCACCGGAAATTAAAATTAAATTGATGCTATGTTTAATTTGCAAAGAGAAAGTAGCTTTTAATAAAAGTAAACTTTTGAGATATATTTATGCCTGAATATTTTTGTCTTTGGTTGACACTCAAACAATCTACAAATAAAGAAGTGGGGCTTTAGATCTCGGTAAGACCCGTCCGGAATTGTGACAGAAAATATGATCACCAAACCTATAATAGAGTAATAGAGACAATGTTCACTCTCGTCTCATCTGCTCTTTTTCTCTGAATTTGTGTATACCGATGTATTTTATAGGACAGACCTGTGATGGCCGTTGACCGTAGATACCAGAACACTTACACTGTAATAAATTATCTACTTTTGGAGAAAGATATTGGCTCTGGATATAATTGAAAGCATGATTCAGCATTCGACTGGTGAAAATGAGAATTTGAAGATATTTATGGCCTTTCTGCAAGTTTGGCTGAAGCCGGATAGGGTAGGGTAGAGGATATTAGAAGCAAGTAGGACAGGGCCTAATTTGAAGGTACCATTCCGGAAATTTGACAGGTTTGTTGAGGAAAAGGCATGGAAAATTCTGTCACATTGGACGGCCTCTAGGATTGTTCCCAGAACCTTCCAATTGATAAGACAATCCAATTGTGCTACAGCCTCTCGGTAGATGGGTGAAAATTATTTGTAACATAGAAACTATGAATAATTCTTTTAAAATTGTTCTATTCTGTAGAACCTTAATTATTTTGTTGCAGAACTAAATCAATAAACTCTATAAATATTTAAGTTGATCAATGTAATTTTGAAAGCTAACAAACATCGTGTTGAAAAATCCGAGATTAATGGATGGGTTCAAGCTAATGTGGATTTACATAAAATTACCATATAACCGAAGCGAAACACTTTCAAAAGACGCGCTGATATTCACGAACTGTATGAGTCATGGCATATACGTGTTATGATTATTTTTACAAATTTTATATCCTTAAAAATCTAAATATTTACTAGTGTCTAAGGGTTTTTAAACGAGTTATGTGTCTGAGTGATGATATTCCTCGGCAATTACACTTCTAGAAAAGGAATGAGGAAGATAGTTACGAATGCCTGTATTGGTAATAGCATCCAACCTAAAACTGAAAAAACCTATCGGAATGGTTGCCGTGTGTAGGCTCTCCTCTCCCAACCCGTCTGTGTAGCGTGGGAGCAGTAGATCAATATCCTCGCTCCGGGTAGTGGCCTCATCCAGTAGTGGATTGGATATTGCTGTGATTTATTATTATTATTATTATTATTATTATTATTATATCGTTCTTATCGTAAGTTATCGATTTTTTCCTGACGGTGTAAAAATATGACTTTATTTACTGGATAAGCTGATATTTTAGGATTTATAAGGAAAGACGTAAATAATACTCTATTGATTATATTCGTCATATTAATATCCTCTATTGATCATGAGGCAATAATAATAATAATACTTAACATATTTATATAAAAAGAGAAGTCCTGATTGACTGACATATCAACGCCCAGGGCAAACGGTTTAAGCTAGAAACTTGAATTTTATACGGTACTTGTTTTGTTACAAGACATAAGTATAGTATACCATAGATCATTTTGCAAAACACTGTTTTCCTCATCACAAAAATCAGCCAGCATCTATAGCTAGGTGGTTATCATGCTCACCTTCCACGTACGGGTTTGCGAGTTCAAACCCTGATGGATAATACTTTGTTTTCTTTAAAAGAAGAAAGATAATTGAGTTCATGAGTTCCACCCGTAGCGAACACAACATTTTATTTTCTAAGTTTAATTCAAATTACTGTATTTTTCAAATAAAATATAGTTTAACGAGATCTGGAATAAAATATATTGAAGTGGAATAAAAACTATTTACAGTAATAAGAGATATATAATCAGAGAGTATGCTTTACAATCTTGAAAAGGAC
>JAGDQP010042444.1:0-16544 GCA_022664845.1 Lepisma saccharinum | reverse complement strand
CTCAGTAAATTTTTTGGTAATTGTTATAAATGAAAATCTAAAATGGGATAAGTACAACTAAGTACTATACTATAAGTACTATAAGTTAAACTTGCATGAACTAAGCTAAGCGAAGTCTGTTATGCTATAAAAATAATAAGAAACTTATCAAATCTATGCACAGCAAAAATATTATATTACACATTATTTCAGTCACTACTTCAGAATGGAATTATATTTGGGGGGAATTCTGGAAACAGGGAAAAGATTTTTTCCTTGCAAAAGAGAGTCATCCAAATAATAACAGGCATGAAAAATAACGAATCGTGTAGACTAATCTTTAGGGAACAGGGTATTTTACCACTTCCGTCTTTATATATTTACCATGTTTTAATATTTGTGAAAAACAACTAAAAAAAACAACAAAAACAAACTATAAATGTATTAAAGAAACATATTCGTACGACACGCGTAATAATCTTAACATAGAGATACCATCGCATAACAGCAGTCTTCTAGAAGTTGGTCCAAAATATATGGGAACTCTTCTGTATAATAAACTTCCACAGATCTCAAAGATATAAATCCGGCACCAAAATTCAAAAAATAAATTAAAAAATATCTTACAAGACAATGCTTCTTTCTGTTCAATAGAAGAATACATGAATCTGGGAACGTGACAATATATTTTAACAATATACTAAAAAAAATCAGAAAAGAGATTCCCAACATACTGGTAAAAAAAACGTTTTAATCAACTTCAGAATTTTTATCTTGTGGTATGAAATATAAATAATTAGGTATCAGAGAAAATTGAGAGCATTATTATTGATAGAATAATTATTACAGCACGTGTATTAGTTCTAAGGTGCCTTATATCATTGTGGCATCGCACAGCCTATGTTTATAATATGTGCAATTATTACTTACGTATGTGCCTGTTTATTCTGTATATTTATGTATATAACTTTAATTACTTGTGTACCTATATCTCAAGCTTTGTTCTATTTTCACACTGTATAGCTATATTTTTGTATGCTCTGTAACTCTTATGTTCTATAGCGTTGTACTCAATGTACATTTGGAACGGTCTGAAGAACGCAATACACTATAATTATAAAGTAGAAGTTTCCTATATGTTAACTTCGGTTTTTAAAATATACTATTAGTAAGTAACGCAGTATCTTCCTTCCTTTTCAAAATTATTATAAGTTGTTGTAATTTCCTATTTTACGTGGCTATCTTCCGCAACGAACATCACATATTTGTGTATTTTGCTTTAATTTTTACTGGTTAAGGTATCTGAAAAGGAAAAACTAATTTAGTAGATTTTTCAGTGCCGCAGGTTATTTTTTTAAATATAGATTTAAATAAAATATCAACAAAAGTGATTTTTTTTTAAAAAAAAATCATGATTTTTTTCAACCCTGATTTCGTGCAACCCAGCAGTGAGAATAAGATAAACTGATTGCGTTAATTGTTTGTTTCTTTGGTCTGCAATGGCCCTGAACCGTTCAACATATCTTAAAGATACTTTACATAAATACTCCTCGATACCCTACAAACATAACGAGGGAGGGTCGGTCCCCAAGCATACCACTTATCACTGTTGCTACCTTATTATAAAATTCATTTTCTGCAAATGGGTTTCATATCATTCAATGCATCTGTACCAAACTTATGATTATTCCTCGATACTCTAGAAAAAAACACTGTGGGTATTTTCAGAACCTCAAGTACTCCTGTTGTCGGTGTAGCCACATTATTATAACTTTCAATTTTCAGAGAGGATTCTATACCGTTTAACGTAATCTTACACTCACCACACTTTGTATAAATGAATGCTGATCGTTACCCGACAGAAACGAAACGACTGTAGGATAGAACACAGCTCAGACATCCTAATAGTCAGTGTTGCAAACTTATTTACTATGAGTGTATCGTAATGGGGTTTCGTATTTATACTTCTAATTGTTTAATTAAAACGGGCTGTCCTACTAATGTTAAATAAAAACTGCGTTTTTGTCTTTTGTTTGAGGCAACACTACTTCTATTATAGTCGGTCAGTCTTTAAACTATGAGAAGAGAAATGACATTTTAAGTTTTGAGCCGTATTTTCACTTACTGACAGGGTTATATATATATATATATATATATTGTATTTTTTTTAACAAATAAGTGAAAATGTCTTCTTCCTTCTTCCAGGTGTAGTGACCAACACTAGGAAAGATTTCCGGCAACGGATGAGGAGAATTTATTCAGATGAGCCGCTTACTGTAGAAACAATTGTGGCACCCACCTTATATAAGAGCTCTGCTTCAGTAGAGCGTGATGTACCCAAGTTCACGTATGTGAACATTACCATCCCCGAAGCACCTCGCGATGAAGAAATAAGCCCTTCGAGCACTCCCCGTGAGAACTTAGCCAGCAGTAGTTCCAATTCTTTGGTTTCCATCATCAGCGAGAAAGAAATGAAGACAGCGGAAGGAAGAATGAGTCAAGATGATCTTGCATCGACTCCAAGCTGGATAACAGTGAGACAGCCACCACCTGAAGACAATGGCGATGCAGAATCAGAATCCCATATGACACTCAGAGTATCAAGTAAGTGCATTTTATTTGTTCACGATGTTTAGTATTTCGAAAATATAATATTATACGTAGAAAATATTGTTCGCATAAGTGAAGTTTCCGAGTTCCGATCGAATAAGCGTCTACGTTACGTCTGCTGGCAGTTAAAAATATCTAATTTGTTAATAGCATAGTTATTTAAATAAGACTAGCATCACATTGAGAAAAACAGTAGATTCTGGTGGCGTGTGCTGAAAGAAAAATAAAGTAAATTTGGAGAAGGGACGTCCTTAGGACGTCATCTTTATCCGACGAATGAGATACCACCAATTCACCTTGTCCAGGCACCTTCGGTTCAGAACCTGCGTTCGGACAGAACATCATCATCGGCCTCATTAGTCAAATTGTAACATTAATTCTTATTCGGTCGCAATCTTCTATAAAGAAAATTTTGTAAAATAAAAGCTGTACGAGGTGTGCCAATTTAGTTTCCAAAGTGGCTGCAGCTTTTTGCTGGAGCATTGAGTCCAGACAAGCAGCAGACGTAGTACGTGTACTGTTAATGGAATGGTTAGTGACAACAAGTTATAGCAGCGAATAAACATTGAGTTTTGTGTGAAGATTTTTAACTGTGCTACTAAAACGTTAGCCACTATTAGCAGTGGTTTATGGTGAATACTCTATGAAGAAATCGAGTAGTTTTGAATAACATGGGGGGGTTTCAAGGAAGAGCGAGATGATGTGCAAGGTGACCCCAAAAATGGACACCCAAACCACAAAGAACACTTGCAAATGGGGACAGAACAGACTACGAATCTTGATTCGCTCACGGTCAGATCAAAGGGCGGGCGTGAGACTAATAAAAAAATGCATATGAATAGTGAAACAGTTAGCTAGATTCTAACGAAGGATTTGGGAATGGGGAAACTTGGCACGTGGATAGTGTCTCTGTGACAGATGACTAGATACAATACCAGCGTCACGTTGCGAGTTCCCGAGTTCCTGGCTAAGAAATCAGTTGCAGAAACGGACCATCCAACTCTTTCACTTAATGAGGGACTCTATCGAGAAGTGTGCGCCGAAAGTAGAAAATTTTAAGCCCATTTGAAGCAAATCTTAACGCAATACGACATATGTAAAAATTAACTGCTGCATTGCAGAAGTAAGGGAGAAATGGAAGTTAAAATAATAATAATAATAAATTTGAATTTTGTTGTCGCTTCGAACACAGAGACCGAATTTAACAGCCAAACTTCGCACATAAATTCCTGATACCATAGAAAAAAAGTCAAAATTTTATTTTTGGTTCGAACAAGGAAGCAGAATTCGACAACCAAACTTCCCATATGAGTTCCTGACACCAAAACAAGAATAAAATATTACTTTGTCATTTTTCGAATTTTGTTTCATTTTCGAGGTACAAAGATTTCAGTTTGGGGCCAATATCATTTTACAATGGTAAATAGAAGGAATATTTCCAAATAAAGACGAAAGCAAATACATACAGGTAAAAAGAAGTTTTGGGGGAGTTAATTTTTATCAATTGGGTAGATATTAGAAGTTAAAATGGGATATCATCGGGTTGTCGGTGTTGCCAACTTTATATAAAGGGGTACTTTTTTCAAGTAGCAGTACGTCCGTCTATTGGTTACATGGTATTCTCTAGTGATGAGAAGCATCCTATATAAAGCACAGAACGCAGTGTTGCAAACTGTGAATACTGAAAATTTACATTATCATTTCACCTCTTATATTATTCACAGACTACAACACTATTTCTGTGCTTCACACACGATGTTTATCATGTATGTGAAGTTGGCCCCCCACAGTGAAAATGTGTGAAATAAAACATACCAATAATTAGGCCACAATTTGATCAGCTGTCCTTAAGGAGCTACATCAATGTAAAGGGTGGGGCCACTTCACACTTAGCTACTGACCATCACCCATCAAAACCAAATTTGGTCAGCATATCTGGCAATTTGTTCTGTTGTCCTCAAGGAGCTACAGCAGCGTAAAGGCTGGGGAACCAACTTTACACTTACCAACTGACCATCACCAGTCAAAACCAAACTTGGCCAAATTTAGGTCACAAGTTGGTCACATTTGGTCAGTATGTCCCACAGTTTGATCAGCTGTTCTTAAGGAGCTACAGCAGTGTAAAGGCTGGGAGGCCAATTTCACACTTACCAACTGACCATCACCGATGAAAATCAGACTTAACCAAAATTTAGGTCACAATATGGTCAACATGTCTGACAATTTGGTGAGCTGTCCTTAAGGAGCTACAGCAGTGTAAAAGGTGAGGGTGCAACTTCACACTTATCTACTGACCATCACCGATCCAAACCAAACTTGGCCAAATTTAGGTCACAACTTGGTCACAATATTTTACAAACTGAGTCACCTGAGCCGCGGCTTGGTTTTTATTCATCCACCGATTCATTTAAATTGACCGTTTATTTGTGATACTTTTTTTTTTTAAGATATAGCAAAAGGTGGTACGAAAAAGATCCAACTGAACAGGTTCGGCCTGAACTAGATATAATCGATACTTTGCGGGGGCGGGGAGATCAAATGAAAAACGTGCATGTAAAGTTTGAGTCATGGCAGTGCAATAAACTTATTTATGTCACCAGGCCACCTTAAATTTACTAGAGATGTGTGAAACTGTTTTGGTGAATACGGTTAAAATATATGTGTCATGTTAGATCAGACCTTAAGTAATGCCGCTTTCTGCTGGTACCATGGGAAACGAAAACATACTGGGCACTATCTACATCTGATTCACCACCCACCTTCTTTAAGCTGTCAAACAGGTATTGGATCCCTGTCTTGAAAAAGTAGTTAAACATGGAAGTAAAATCCTTTACATTGATTGCCGTGTGTAACTCTTATTTCGCAGTGCTTTCACCTCAGGATGGTTTTTGAGAGTATGCTTAACGTTGACAATTTCAAAAATAAGTATAGAGCTAAAGAGGTTCGAACCCAGGACCTTCGTTGAAAATTTCCCAAAGTAAATTATGGAGGTAAAGAGGTTCGAACCTTGCACATGTCTGTCCTAATCACTCAGTCACTAAACTGTTAAAAATTCAGCGGCAATTTTGCGCCAATTAAAAAATATTGCGAATTATTGGCGTTTTTTATTGCCAGTGAATACATTGTAAAATTGCCGCTGAATTTTTAACAGTATACAAGGGCTAACGAATTTTCTGTAGTTTGCAGATATAATTCTTATCGTATTTTTGATGACTGTTTGTTTCGAAATTTACTGATTTTTGCACCTTATTATAGTATTTTGACTACATAGTGTTATTATGCAATACGACCAATATCCAATATTTGAACAAAATCTGCGAGGACACGATCGCGACCTATCCTTGTCAGATATCAGAGTATTTTATTTTAACTAACTAATCTCCCATTATTTATAACATTCTTCCCAAAATATCCGGACGGAGGGTCATAATTCAAGCAGATATCTAGGCTACAGTCTGAAAGATCAGACAAAACTATAGCGCTTCTTCATTTATCAGTGCAATACAAAGTACAGGTCAAACTTCGTCATGATAACCAAATTTGACAAAGTACTGACTACAACATTGGCACGTGTTAACTTTGATTCGGTGATCTTGCATAGACATGGCTGAAGTTGCCCCAACGTCTAACCTACTGCTCCTCCTGAAGAACAACGGAACAAATTGCAAGTTCTGTAATAATTAGACAACAGATCTAATTATGAAAAATGCTGATCAAATGTGTCCAATTTCTGAGCTAATTACTGTAACAAGTTGGTTTTAAATTGGTGAGATCTGTTGATAAGTGTGAAGTTGGCCCCAAGCATTTCACCCTGCTGTAATTCCTTAAGATTACTGACCAAATTGTGGGACGAGCTGACCGATTGTCACAAAATTGTGACCTAATTATTGTAATAAGTTTCGTCCGAATCTGATAGATCAGTTGATAAGTGTGCAGTTGGTCTTCCCAACCTGATGTACCTCCTTAAGCACAACTGAACAAATTATGGGACATTCTGACAAAATGTGGCCAAATGATGACCTAAACACTATAACAAGTTTGGTTTGAAACGGCGACGTCAGTTGAAAAGTATGAAGTTGCCCTTTACACCCGTTACCCTGCTGAATTTTCTTAAGGACACGTTATCAACATATGGGATATATTGACAAAATCTGACCAGATTTTGACCTAATTATCGGCACAACTCTCGTTTAACCGGCGATGATCAGAAGGTAAGTGTGAATTGCTCCACACCCTTTACACTGCTGTATCTCCTTAAGAACAACTGACCAAATTGTGGGACATGCTGAGAAATGTAACAAAACTGTGAATTAATTTTTCGTCAAGTTTTATTTGGATCGGTGATGGTCAGTATGTAAGTGTAAATCCCCCCCCCCCTCCCCCAATCTTTTACACTGCTGTAGTTCCTTAAGAAGAGGTTAACAAATTGTTGGACATGCTGACCAAATGTGACCAAATTGTGACTTAATTTTTGACCAAGTTTGATTTGAATCGGTGATGATCAGTAGGTAACGTGAACTTGGCCCACCTACTCTTTATACTGTTCTAGCTCCTTAAGAAGAGCTGACCAAATTGTGGGACATACTGACCAAATTTGACCAAATTATGGCCTAATTATTGGTATGTTTTAATTTAACAAATTTTCACTGTGGGGGCCAACTTCACATACAAATATTTATCATCACTAGGGGATATCAAATAACCAATAAATAGTGCTATTTGATAAAATAAATATTCGTGTTACTTAGGACTGTAGATGATTATAGCATGCACAATAATTGTAGCATGTTTGTTCAAATTCAAATGTTCTCTCACTTGTATTGATAATTCACAGCGAAACATTTTATTTAATGGAATAATCATAATCTGGAACCTGACGTCAGCCGAAGCTCTTAAGATTTTAGTTATTTATTTATTTTGAGTTATTTGAGCAAATTTTTGTCTGTTTTGGCTTGTATTTTGGAACAAACTATGTTTTAATTCTCAAATTTGATTTTCTTTGTATGTTCTCAGTGGCAGAATTAGTGTATAATGCATATAATGCTTCTTGAAATTTGTTAGCAATGGTATTTTTAGCAATTTTGTACGTGCTGCTACAGGTCGTCGTCGTACTAGAACATCGATTTGTATTGCTTGAAAAATCGCTCTGTTTGTTTAAAAAATAGGGCTCATTTTTTAATGTTAGAGCTTTAAGTTTGTCACTGTCGTATTGTAGTAACTCGGAAATATTTTCTAACGTTAGTGCCAAAGAGTTAACATTGCATTTTGAGAATTTGAAGAGTGTACATTTTGTAATCTAACGAAAAGAATACAAATTGTATGCATGCGATTGAAATCTTTTGTACATAGGAAAAAGTAAGTGGTTGAAGACGTGCTTTCTCTTGTATTGTTTTCGGTCATTTATTGACGCCTTGAGGTGAAAAATGAGTGCGACTGCTTCTCAGCCCACCGCTGGGTGGAAATTTGATTGCTTCTCCATATAGGGCACAGGCCATCAAGTTCATTTCAGAAAGAGTCTAGGGTATACAAGAAAAAGGTGGTACGCAAACAATATAAATGTTCTGTTATAAAACATTTTTTGTTAGTTTGCGCCTGTAGTGCTATGTTTATAGTAATATGTCATTGTACGGACAGACAACGAGACCAACACACACACAGATACATTGTACATGATATATTTTTTTTTTTTGACGATTGAAATGTTATGTATTCGTGTTTTGTATCTTAATATTATCCTGTCAACGTCTTTTCAAGTGAACGAAAAGAGCTGCTCTACTGGAATCAACTTTATTTGAATTTATTTATGGCCTTTAGGCATCTTAGGCCAGGATAAGGTGAATGAGAGGATGTTGAAAGGTCATCGGCTAGATCCCAATTTGGTGGCACCATCCCTGCACTGGCTTGGTATGGCTGTGGGGAAAACCTTCGAAAAACCTGAGAATGGGGGGCCACTGCGATTGCTCCCAGGACCTTCCGATTGCTAAGGCAACGTTCTGCCAACTGAGCTACGGCTACTCGGTGAATCATTTGCCATTGTGTATAGTTCTGGATTACTGTTGTAGAAAATCGGCGTGTGTGTTTTACTTCAGGGTCTCTCAATCTTCCTACACTTCCGTCTGTCAGAGAAAAATCACCCGCGATTGTGCCTTTATATAAAATCATTCGTAATTAGTATTATCATAGACCTCTATTATGAGATCTTTGGTATTATGTTACTTTATTATTACTATACAATTCACAGTGTTCGATTTGTGAGGGAGGATACCGGGGATTTTTCCTGGTTTTTGAGGAATTCATCCCCGGTTGTTGATTCCGAATATCATCCCAACGAGGGATAAAATCTTCGTATTTCTACCCGAACAGGTAGTGGGTTGAAACTTACCAGCAATCACTAGATTTAGGATTCCCCCCCCCCTTCGTAATTTGTAACAAATCGAACACTAACAATACATAATGAACATTATACTAAGCATAATAAGCGAAACAGAAGACGTAATGGAGAAAGCGAAATCTTATATTTCTATAAATGTAATAACATCCTAATTTGTGATAACATGATTCTATTAGTAAAATTCGTGAGTTCGTGTTATTTATAAAATATGCTTGTATGAGGGCCATTTATAATGTGATTTCAGAACTGACTGACTGATTACATGATCAGAAAGAGAATTTGATCATTTTTTTTATAATGAACACAAATAACATAAATGACATGATACAATTTGTGAAAGCCTTCTTCCATGAGTGTATAAAATTCATGAAATAAAAAAGCCAATAGTCTCATTGCTATTAAGTTTTATAATAACTTGTACTTTTCAGAACTTGAGATTTGTTGGTTGAAACATGATTATTGAATATTTACTTAAGTTGCTTTTAATCAGGACTAGGACATTTGGTGTTTTGAAAATAATACCGATGCTCTTTAAGATAAGAAAAATGATGGGATCAGCCAAACCTTTTCTTAACTTGCCGAAAGTGTGTTTCTTTCATTGCGTGCCGGGTTCTATTGTTTTCTTTGAAGGAAGTTGTTCGTCTAACCATCGTGACAAATTGCTGTTAATTAATAATGTTCGACATGTTTGAACTTTTGTCTCTGTGGTAATTGAGTTTGCTGTACTAAAGTTTAAAACCCTTTGATGCAGCTGAAAGCATATCTTTAACACCATATGGGAAGGATAAACTAATAATCAAAATGCAAAAGAAAACTAATTTATACACGCTTCGGTCCATAAGGTAGAGAGAAAGCCTGATCATAGCTTTCTCCTACCATTCTTGTTTAGTTGTTTGCTTAGAAGGCGGAACGCAAATCATAAATTATGTAGAACAATTCCGGTCTGTGCTTGTGGCAAGGCAATGCACGCTATAGTCATAATGTTCCAACTCTCCTCCTTTTTGTGGTGAATTTTTGAGGCTTGTCATTCCTTTATTACATATGCTCATACATAATATGTAAGTGACTTCCATGTTTGGAAAGAGAGAATGAATGCGCGGAAACCAGTATATGTATTAATTTGGAAATTTAAATTCAGCTAATTATTTTTGTGTGCTATTATTCGATTTGAATTTCATTCTGAAGCATTTGCTTTTACAGTGGCTATATTTTTGTATTGTGCATTGTTCAAGCTCAATGTTAATATTCACAACGCGTATATAATACAAGAAGCTTGCGGAGGGGGGGGAGTGTAATTTTCTCCACACGCTTCACGCGATATGATTTTCTATTGGCATGTGTATACGTCATAAATTTGTCACTTCGATTGCTCTGGACTGTTTGCGAAATTCGAATAGGAAGATTAACTTGAAAATTTTTAATATTTTTAAATTCCCATGAACTTGCCTGACAATTTTCTTACTCTTTAGCACTAACTTTTTTTTATTTTTTTATTTTCAAGCTAACATAACCTAGTTGTGAAGGTCGATGACTGTAAATCAGTAAACACAAGGATCTAAAATATTGCATATTTTACTACCTTCAATCAATATGACTGGTGCCAAGACTTTTCTACTTTCCATATCCCATTCTTGCTTTTTCATAACTTTTGTAACAACCGTTTCGGTTCTATGGAAAGTGCGAGTTATAAACGAAGATTGTGTTTTATTGAAAGTGAATGAAAATCTCCGCCAAATTGTAAACACCTAAGAATAGTGGTGTTTAAAACCAGTTTCCATTTCTGTGTTTAATACCAAATGCCTCCTATTTATGAGGTAGTTCGAGCCAAATTCGATAAATAATTAGGTAGTAATTTAGACCACATGAGTGCAATTTTGAACATTTGTATAAGAATTCTACACTTACATTTTTTTAGTAAATTTAAACACTTGAACTTTTTTGCAGTGTCAATTTTATACCCTCTTTGAAACACCGTGAAGGGTTGCAAAACAGTAGACTGTTGATGGGTTTCTTATTTTAAGTAAATTCATATTACATCCGCACATACCTAATAATTCTTGTCACTACTACTGTTTATAATACCCATCATGTCGGTCGGAACTAAGCCCTCGTGGCTCAGTGGTTACGATCGCTGATTTAGGATGAGAAATGGGAGGCGGCGCGAATTCGAATCCTCACGCCGGCCATCCTGACTAAGGTACAGTACTCGTAAGTTCCACCAGGGAATGCCGGGATGTTACCATTCCAATGTACCTTCCGCATTCCTTCTCCAGCGACTATAGTAAACTATAATAGGTGATCATTGTATCCCTAAGACCCTGTAAAGGAGCACAGAATGCCTGTACTAATTTAACTATGTTGCTTTGTATTACCTTAGTTGTGTTACATTTTAACACAACACAGTTCCCACAATAACTCAACTCTTTGGAATAAACTGTTTGAAGTCGGGAAATAAAAAATCAAGCACATTGTTAGGGTTATTTTCAGTGTTGTTGTATAGTGTTGCCCACGAGACCAGACGAGACAGAGAAATAAATGTCTAGGAGAAACGAGACAAAACAGAACTCTCGTAATAAATATATATATATATATATATATATATTCAGATGGAACATATACTGGATTTTCGAGACGAGACAATCTCGTCTCGTGGGAACGCTACGCTAGTGTTGTATTATACACTGTATTTTGTTATCTCCAGAATTACAAAATATATCTAATTGCACATAAAAAAAGTTTTTTGTTTCTATTGAACACAAATAAATATAGCAAGAAGGGATTATTAAAAGTTGAGACGTGTGTGTAAGCGACGAACAGGGGCAAAATATGGTTTTGTATAAAAAGGTGTTTCAGTATTGACTTAGGCATCTTCGCTTCGTAGGAATCTGAGAAAGAGGAAAACAAATCTCATTGGAAGACGGTTCCCTTCATATAACTAAAATGTGTGTAGTTAATATAGTGTTGCCTATTAGTTTAAATTTAGATATGTAACTGTAAGTAAATAAGCCCAATAACGGAAATAATATGGTGAACAGACAGTGTTTATACACTTACATTCAAATCTCAAAAGATATACACAATTAATTCGAGTAAATACATTACAGATTTCATAAAACACTATATTCCATAAACCGACGGAGGTAGTCGTGCGGTCTGAGGCGTTAGGTATGGAACGTCGCGAGTTCGAATCCTACCGGGGACATGGATGTTTGTGGACTTCAACAAGCACTGCACCCATTTAATCGTGACGGGGCGAAGTCAGAAGTTTCTAAAAACTCATACAAAATAAAGTTTACCAAAAAAGTTTACTATAGTCCATAAGTTAATAATACAGTGCATTTGTTAACTGAATGTATTATTAATTGGAAAACTTTAAGGCTAAATGGAACTAGCTTTTCTCGGCATTTGGTTTGACGTCGATGTTCCAAAGATGTCTGCAAAGATGTCTCCACAAGTTACTACTAGCATTTTTTTAAAAGTAATTGTACTAATCATTAAAGTACGAAACGGACTTTAGTTCCTGAAAGTTATTTTCCATTCACCTGCACGGAAATTTAAACAATCGACGTAAAGCGAAAAGGGCGGGAAAATGTAGTTCCATTTAGCCTTAATACACACTAAATCAAAGGAGCGCAATATTTAATCCTCTTAGAGCGGAAAGAGCGACAACTCTCGTAGAGCAGGATTTTCTATCAAAACTAGTGTTTTTCGATAAAACGCTCTCAGTTTGTCTGTAAAAATATGATTTTTCTAGATCGAATTACGATGCCTTTAGATTAATTTATTCTTCAAACTTGAAAGAGTGATTTCTCATCTTGTTGTAGTGGTTTATAATGCATTATGGCTACTAGTCAAGTTTGTTCTCCGCCATTTGTTACTGCGCAAGTTATCGACAGATGAAGCCATAATGTGAAATGTATCGTGTTGCGTTTAGTTAAATATGACAACAGAAAACCTGAAAACTTTGCTCAGCGCCAAAAATATATCAGAAGACGCCAGGAGTGGGGAGACGCGACTAGACGAAAGAAACAATTTCGAAGGCGTACTCTCGCAGTTGACTGGCTGGCTGAGGGGATAGAGCTCTTGAGAATTGGCCAGAAGATATCGGGTACAAATATCCCCGAGATTAAGTTGTTTTACTTTCTTTTCATTCATAAGTACTTTACTTTTTCTTATTACTTATGGATAAATTATCCCTTTTGCATCTTTTTAGATTTTCAACTTTTTACTGTATCATATTCATGTTCAAACGATGAAAACTTTATCTGAATAGATGGAATTCATAATAAAATAAAATAAAAAATAAATTTAAAAAAAACTACGTTCTCATCGAAATTAACTACCATAGATCACATCTTTTTTTCGAGGGGAAATATATCTTTTCTCAGATGAAAATCCACTCTGAAAGAGCACTCCCTCTTTCCGCTATCAAATATGAAATGTTCCGCTCATATTGAACATAATCCCGCTTTTTGAATTTAGTGTGTGTGTGTTTTGAATTGCACTTTCGACATGAGGTTTTTCTCTCCATTATTAATTTTTTTCTGGTATTCTTGAATGTACACGCACCCCATGTTGAGAATAACTGAACCAGACGATCATTCTGAGACTAACTAAAAATCGGAGGTAGTGAGGAAAACGAATGAAACTAGTTACAAAAAGTACGTTCTGATATATATAAAATGGCCGATGGTTGAGCCTGTATTCGATGTACAGTAGATTTGAAAGAGACGTTCCATATGCTGTGCTTTATAAGTATAATAACTCGGTGTTGACAGAATGCGCAGCTTCTGGACTTTGAAAACCTTTTCCATCTTCCATTTTTTATGAAACAGTGTGTACGTTGTGAAGGAAGAGGTTTCATCACCACGCATAATGTAGAGAATAGATTACAATATTATGTCATGAGCAAAGAAGGTTTAAAACGAGAAGAAAAACACTGAAGTTCCGCTGAAACGGCAAATGTAATTCAATTTCACCAAAAGTAGTAGTTATCCTGAAACCAGTGCTTGCGTTAAAATTGAGTTGAGAGTGCTGTGCGCAAGTGAAAATTTTCAGAAAGGTTAGAACTTTAGTCGCATTTTCTTACCGAACAACTGCCAGTTCAGGCACGTATCCAGAAGGTTGGTGTTGGGATGGGTCCATAGGTATCCGGGGGGAGGGGGGGTTGTGGTAGAGACCTGGGAACCCAGGCCCGCACCAACCCGGCCGGCCCGTGCAGACCACTACTATTAAAATACAGGAAAAATATTTGCCATGATGATACCTGGCCGATGTTTTCTTTTAGGTAATTGGCCTAAAAGACCAGGAAACTGAGAGAGAGAGAGAGAAAAAAAAAGAATAAAGAATAAACGGGGTAGTGATCTGCACGGACCTGGCTGGGCTGGTGCTGGCCTAGGTTTGCAGGACTCTAGTCATTCTAGTGTGTGGGCACGATATGTAAATTAAATATGTATAATTCCGTCTAAAGGTATACTAATTCTGCCTAACACTCTGCAATTTTTTTGGAGAGGGCGTCTGGACCCACCCCTAAATACGTCCATGTGCGGGGTAAGTCTGTGCCCATAATTTATCCATTCGAAGTGTTCTGCTGTTCCATGTTGAAACTAGTTTAATCGAATGAATTGTGCAAGAAGGGAAATAGTCTGTGGAAGTGATAATCGAACACCATTGTAATATCGTAGGTCTTGATTAGGTATTCTTTTTTGCTTAACGTACAAATCGATTTTAGGGCTTTGTCGTGAATAGAATACAAATCTTGCATGGTTAGTGAAAGAGACATTGCTTTCAATTCGTATTATTTTGTAGTTGTATGTTTCAGTTGCTTCGACAGAAGCTTGCCCTACTTGATTCAATATATATCTTTGTTCTCATATCAATTGCAGCTATTTTGTAAAATATGCGTGCTAAATAGTAATTATGATGCTAGTACGTTATGTATTGACATTGCATAGTATAGCACTGACAGTGAATAATATTACCGAGAGAAAAAGACTCGGGGAGTAAACTTTCACTTAAGCTTAGCGTGCAGTGTCCCTGGTATGGGAATATTGTCACATAACACACATGGCAGATTTTATTCCGCCTGTCACTATTTCTTGAGGCGTTTGCTAACTTATGCAATTATTTCAGATAACTGATTGAAGCATTCCGCTCTTTGAAGAGACAATAGGAAACCTTGCGAGTAAACGGAGCGGAACAGTTTTCTTAAGATCGACTATAACGTATGGATATTGATTGGTTTGTTTTAGCAATGTGAATTTCAAGAGCAAATGGTGATTTCCTGGAACTTGAGTTGAATAGTTGACAAACAAGCAGATATTGTTTGAGACGATAACTGAAAAGTAGAATAAGATATAAGCATAAATAAGATCTTCTAAATATCCGCAGTTAGCTGAATTATCCATCACGTTAGCCGTTTACTAATTCCTGCATGACTAGTGTTGTCTAGAGTAGACTCTAGAAGACTAAAGTAGACGTGACGAAGCTCGTCTTTTGTTTGAAAAAGGTTTACTTGCCCCATTTAGTTTCGCACGGGAAATCTGGCTCTATAATGCATTAAAGTATGTGGTTTTTAGGTCGATTTTTACATTTTCCGAAAGCAAGAAAAATATTTTAGACCCGTTTACCATATTAAGACCAAAATTGGATACTAGACCTTTAAAATTGTATCTTTCTCGATTTGAGCCATAGATCCCTAAATGCCATAAATAAATTTCTCTCTCTCTCTCTGTATAGGTGTGTTTATTGTCCACATGAACCATATGTCTCGTCTCGTGACACATGAGCCATATTAGTCCACCATAAATTCGTGTTTAATCCATAAATTAACCATGAATTCGAGCGACTTAAATCGATATCATAATTTGTTTTCAATTTTTAAAATACAATTTAACTTTGCAAGTAAGACCTAAACTCGGAAAGACTGTATGAGTGAGGATCTAAAACAATTAACTCTGGTTGTTTCAGTAGAGCACTGACTTCCTACTATGCTATGCAACCCACTATAACAAAACTGTTATGCAAGGCGACATATGCACTCAGGATATAATTATTTGTTGACACTGATAAACGAATGGACAAAGCGGGGAAATAAAATCCCTTATTGTTAGCAAAAAGCTCGCGCTATGCTATTAACGGACGTAAAATTGAGTGCGCAAGAACCGTTCAAACCTCACTTTCAGAAAACAGTCTCCCCACGGCTATTCATTACTATTACTGAACATCTTTTTGAGGAAAGATATATGCTGTAAGTGTAAAATAAGTATTTTGATCTTTACGGTGTAATTGGTTATGTTTGTATTAAAAAGTAATATCTAATTTTGTCTCAATGTTTCTCCATTAAGCGTGCCTTTCTATCCTTATAACATCCTAAAATTACAGGATGTTATACTAGGTAGGCTCTATCATAATTTATCGGGTACACGGTTTATTTGAATTGAAAGAGAGAACTTTGTAAAATGTCTTCGAGTGTGTATGCTCCAAAAACTGTGCCTTTGAATAGTGGGTACAAAATGCCGATTTTCTACCTTCATTTTTTTTAGAAGCACTGGCGAACCCAGGG